>PVJO010027233.1:0-19935 GCA_004026905.1 Hystrix cristata | reverse complement strand
GTGCTAGGAGCACAGGGATATGCCACCATGCCCAGCTTCCTTATCTGATTTTAAAATCAAGATTACACTTGCCTCAAGTTGGGAAGTTTTTGTTCTTTTTCAATTTCTGAAGCAACTTACAAAAATGTGAATGAACTATTCTTTAAAAGATTGACAGCATCCTGTGCAAAATCATCTGAGCCTAGAAATTTAGGGACATAATTTTGGAATTGATTCATTTTATCTAGGTTTTTGGATTTGGAATTGAATTGGAAATTGAAGCTGCAGCCATCCCTTAAGTAAATGTATAAACTTTAAGACATAGAAGTCTTAAAATGGGTAAGGAAAAGAAAGCCAGAAAGAAAGAAAGGGAGGAAAAGGAGGGGGAAGAGAAGGAAGGGAAAAGAAAGAAAGCCCAATAGGAAGAAAAATAATTACTAAATTTAGTAATATTAAAATTCAAGCCTGTTCTTCAACAGATCGTCCAGCACTGTGCCTTCTCACAGCATCGGAGCAGTGGTGGGCCCTTGGTCCTTTTGATACTGCTGTCATGATAGTTGAGCCTGAGTAATTTACGAGGAACACAGGCTTCTCCCCTCTAGTTCTAGTTCCCGGGCCAGTGACTGCCTCCTAGCGAGAGCCTTGTTGGTGCACTATCTGGCGGGGGTGGCAAGGCTGGAACCAAAGGGCACTAAATTCATCCCTTCACAGCACCCATTTCCACAATAACTGACTGACCCCCGTGGTCACCGCATTCACCCATCCACCAGACGGCACTGATGGAGGACCTGCTCACCTCCACAAGCCTCACTTCACAACGCTGTAGACCTGGGGAGGTGATCTCCAACAAGTGGACCTTTGAAGGTTCACATTCAAACCGGAACGACTGTCATAAAGGATGTATTAAGAACACCCAAAGGCAGCCAAGAGGAAGATAGACAACATTGTGTTTGCGTGTGATACGAACAGCAGTTCTCGGGAGCGCTGGAATGATCTGTACATCCACCTGTACGAATGAAGGCTTGAGCTCCCTGATGGAAAAAACCACACCCTTCAGACCAAGGCACTCGAGTGTGGACGGCAGGTATTGGTGGAGATGCACAGGGTCGGGGCAGGTACACATCACACAGACACCAGATTCCAGAGAAGCCCTTCAGTGTGTGCATGAGAGACGACTCATTCGTGCTCCGAGGTTTGCTTATACCTGGAAACACGGCGGGAAAGCAGATTTCAGGAGACTACGTGCAGCGGGATAGCATTTAGTCTACAAAACCCAACAGTTTATAGCAACACACCTCTGGGTGCAGACATATTTAGTAAGATTGTAGGAAATGCATGAGAATAATATAGAAAATTTTAAATACAGCAATTTACCTTGCGAGGGGAAGACAGAAAGCTAGTGAGAGGGATAGGGCCTCAGGTCTACCCACAGTATTTTAGAAGGTCAGGAGTAGACATGGCAGAACGTTAACATTTCTTTAATCTCTACTATGGCTACATACATCTTCTTGTCTATTCTGTGTACTTTTCAGCGTGCTTAGTTTCCGTCCATTCGCCTCAGCATCTGTGGCTGCCAGGCTGTTCCGGGAGCTTGGAACACAGTAGCCAGCGGGCACTGAGGATACCCTGCCTTGTGGAGCTTGCAGAGCTTGAAAAGTCCCAGCCATTTAAAGTCGTAGTACTTAACACAGTTTTCGAAGACACTAATTTGGGAGCTGCTCCATGTATAAAGCTCTGATTACATTTAACTCCTACAGAGCTGTGGGCAGCTCACTGTCCTTTTAAAATCAGCCTTCACTGTTGGAATTGTCAGTTGAATGAACTGCTGTTCTGCCGCCTATGTCGGATTTTCAGCATTGTTGGTTTACCTAAGTTTATACGATGATGACCCAATCCTGCTGCTTTGTAGGTGGTCATCCATGAGGGATTCTTTAAGGAATAAACAAGGATAGTGTCTAATTACTACACTTGCTGAATAGACATTTCTGCACCCCAGCTCTGTGCAAGACTCTAGGAAAGGGGCCCTAGGGATCCAGAGAGCAACAAGCTAAATCCTTTCTCTAGTGGCCCTGCAGTGTCTTCACAGTAAAAGCAGGACGGGCATGTGCAGCCTGGTGATGGTCATCCCGTCTTCCACCTCGGGTGTAGGCTGTGGAACACTGGAAGGTAGATGGCTGGAGAGCCAAGGACTGCCGCATTCTGTGCCCAGAGGTGCAGGCCCTCCTGTCAGATGGGACCTCTCAGAGCCTCAGCCTGACTTAAAAACAGTGGCGATCACTGTTTCTGCTGGCTTTGCATTAAGTAAAATGATACGTGTGGAAATTTGGAATACATCATAACCTCTCAGTAGCTTCCCTTTTTTTTCTTCCTTCTTGCACATGGGAGCTATCTGTCATCATTTCTGTTGTATTCTCTGCAGCTCTTCTAAGCAAAGTTCTGGCCAAGACAGGCGCTTGGAAAGCACTGGCTGATAGGAACACACAGTTCATTGAGTCCCAGAAGCACTAGGCTGAGGTGCCACAGGGAGGTGGATGAAAACGTACAAGAAGCCACTCTGTCCACACTTCCTAGGTCTGTGAAAAAGAAGATGGTGTAGCAGCCTGTGAAGTCCACCTGCCTCAGAGTCTCCAGGGACACTCCTGTGAAGATCAGGATAATCTTTTCTGATCTCTGATTGAGCCAGCAGTCTGCCTTGCTCTGGACAGCAGTCGCTAAAACAATACTGAAATGCAGAACCGCTGATGAGAAAATGTTATCTGACAACCTAGCCTAGATACTTAAAACTGGGCATGGCAGCATGTTTCTCAGCTGATGGCCTTCACGTCAGTCTCTGGGAAGGTAGGCTTGGTCAGACTTAATTAGAAAGAGCTTAACTAGATACCCGGGCAATAATGACTTCGAAGTACAGTATTTATACAAGAGCCATTCATAAGGAGTTTTTCACTGAAACAGGAATTTTCAAACCCCAAAGCCTTCAACAAGCAAAAAAATCATCTTTGTAAGAGGGCCATGACAGGAGGGAATGTTCACCCTGCAAAACTGCCAAACACTGCCCAGGTCCCACACCTGCCTCTGGGGGAGACAAAAGCCCAGTGTAATGCAGCTTGTGTACATCTTTGGAACCAAGGTGTCTTAGTTACTTTTCTCATTGCTGAGATGAAATACCCAAGACCCAAAGTTAAAGAAGGAAGTTTATAGAGGTTTATAGAGGTTTCAGGCCATAGTTGGCTGGTTCCAAAGCAGGGCAAGAAGCAGAGGGACATCAAAGAAGAGAAACAGACCATGGTGTGGCAGGCACAAGGCAGTAAGCAGCAGCAGCCAGCAAACCTGCTTTCTGTCTGTCCCTTTATATTCCATCCAGGCTACAAACCTATAGATTGGTACCTCCCATTCTCAGGGTGGGGCTTCCATTATCCACACCCTTAATCCCAGTATCACATCCTTAATCCACATTCACCCACCCTAATGCAGCCACCTTCAAAACTCCCCAGCTGAGAGCACATGAGGTTGGGGGGAGTCATCTAGATACAGCCATAAAGTTCCACTCCTGCCTCTAAAAGACTCACATTAATCCCTTTATGCAAAAGGCATTTAGTTCATCTCTAAGAGTTGCCAAAGTCTGAACAATTTCAGCATTGCTGAAAAGTCCAAGTCCAAAGTCTCTGAGATTTAAGACAAACTCTTAGCTGCGAGCCCCTGTATAAATGAGAAGAAAGTTAAACACTTCCAGCATGCAGTGACACAAGAGAAACATTTGCATTCCAAAAGGTACAAAGAGGGGGACAGAAAGGAATGGGAACAAAGCAAGACCAAAATCCAGCAGGGCAAACATTAAGTCCTGTGCTTCTATGTCCAACATCTGGCGTAATCTGTGACAAAACATGAACTACAAAGGGCTTGGGTGGCTCCACCCCTGTAGTACTTCTGGTGGTCATAGTTCTCTCAGCTTCTCTCTTTGGCTGGCTTTGCTTACGCCTTGCAGCTTTCCTTAGACGGTCCACATTCCTGGCTTCTCCAACCTTCTTCTGGGGTCTCCATTGCACCCTTGGATTCACACGCACAACTTCACACACTGCTTTCTCAGGGGCACACTGCCTGGGCTCCCAGACCACCTTCTGAAATCTGGGCAGAAGCCTTCCTGGTCCCACAACTTTTACATTCTGTCTGTACCTAAAACCAGCACCATGTGGGGGATGCCAAGGTCTGCCACCAGCTGGAGCAGCAGCCAGGGTTCCTTCTCTCTTGGCTATAGGAGTTGAGAGCCTGGATTGCTGAACACTATGAAGCCAGTCCCAAGGAACAACTTTCCTAGGCTGGCACCATTCTGGAATATGGTGCTGTGGGGTTCTCTTAAGTCTTTCACCTTTGCAATTTTGAGGCTTCAAAGGTGAGTCCTGCTAGTTCCTGTGATGTCCTCAGGCCATCTTTTCTATTGTCCTGTTGCTTCTCAGGTTTTCCTCTGCTCCATCTTTGCAGTCCACAACTTTACTGGACTATCCAAGTCCTTTCTATCCAAACGCCAAACTTTTTTAACCATTCTTCTGGGACCTTTGCTCTTGATTCTCAAGGTACAGCTGGTTAAAAGCCTCCAACAGTAGCCATGCCACTGCCTCAGCATTAGGCTACTTTGGAATTTCTCCCACCAGATTAATTAGTCCACTGCCCTTAGTCTCAGTCTCAGGCAAAGTTTCTGGAAAGGAACAAAATGCAGACAAATTTTCAGCCAGAGCACAACACACATGGCCTGAAGTTCGACAGCCAGTTCAGTCCTTTTTCCCAACAGAAACCTCCCGAGCCTGGTCTGTACTGGCGGCATTTCTATCAGCATTCTGGTCTTCTGAGCTCTGACCAGAATCTCCCATCAAGTTCAGCTAAAAGTGTTCCAGAACTGCTTCTTCAGCTAGCATCTCTGAAACTTCCCAAACTCTTCCCTCAAGCCAGCTCCCAAAGGCTCCTGAATACTGGTCAGGAAGTGTCACAGCAATGGCCCTGCTTCTCTGCTACCAAAAACTTACTTTTCTCATTGTCAAGACAAAATACTTAACACCCAAAGTTAAAGAGAGAAATGTTTATTTTGGCTCACAGTTTGTAGAGGTTTCAGTCCGTAGTCAGCTAGTTCCAAAGCAGGGCAGCATGGAGAAGGGCATCAAAGAGGAGACACTGTCCACGGCATGGCGGGCAGCAAGCAGCAGCAGTAGCCAGCATGCCCGCCTTCTGTCTGTCTCTTTATATTCCATCCAGACTACAAACCTGTTGATTGGTGCCGCCAACACCCAGGATGGGGCTTCGTTTATCCACACCCTTAATCCCAGTATCACACCCTTAACCCACATTCACACACCCTAATGCAGCCACCGTTGAAAGGCCCCAGCTGTGAGCACATGAGGCTTTGGGGGGACCTCTGGATACAAGCCACAGCACGAGGCATCTCTGTTAGGTTTTAATTCACATACAAATTGACACAAATTGGTGGGCCATAATGTGATATTTTGATACTTGTATACATTGTATAATGATCAAATCAGATTAGCATGTCCATTACCTCAAAAAAAAAAAAAGGTTTTTTTTGTACTGGGGATTGAGCCCAGGGCCTTCACACTGAGCTATGTCCCCAACCTTTTTGTGATTGAGTCTTGCTAAATCGCTCAGGCTGGCTCGAACATGCCATGCTTATGTCTCGGCCTCCCAGAATCCTGGGATTATAAGCATGCACCACCACACCAAGATTCATTCATCATTTCTTTGGATAAAACATTCAAATCCTTTTCAAATCCTTTTGAATGTTTTAGCTGTTGTGAAATATACATATGTTATTGCTACTTGTTATCACCCTGCAATAGAACTGTAGAACTTACTCCCCTTAACAGCAAGTTTGTACCCATTGACCAGTGGACCCAGTGGGCCTAACAGACATCTGTAGAAAGTCCAACAGCTGCAGAATACACATTCTTCTCCATAGTACAGTGAACATCATCCACAGTACATTATAAGGCAAGTCTCAACAAATTTTTAAAAATTGAAAATATATGAAGTATCTTTTCTGGAGCACAATGCAACAAAACTGGAAATCAATAAAAAGAATTTTGGAAACCACAAATACATGGAGATTAAATAGCATGCTCCTATGCAGCCTATGGGTCAATGAAGAAATTTAAAAATTTTAAAACTTATTGAGACAAATGTTAGTGGAACACAGCATGCCAAAACTCATGGGATACAGCAAAAGCAATACTAAGAAGTTTAGAGCAATTAGTGCCTACATTTAAAAAAAAACTCAACCTAATGTTACACTTCAAAGAGCTAGAAAAGAATAAACCAAATCTTTGTCAATATTTTAACAACATTCTAAAGTGTCTCCGCTCTTTGTCTTTTCCCTCAAAATAAAGAAAAGTCCACAAGGAGGTAAGTGGGATGGCTAAACCCACTTGATGGCGAGTTGGCCACTCCTGTCATGCCTTCGGGCCTGGCCTGGTCATCCTTATGGGCCTTGCACTGGGCCTGCCTCCCTGGCACGGTTCTTAGACCAATGTCCATGTGCCCTCAGCCCCGTCCCCGAAGGGGTGGGACGTCTCTGTGCCACCCAGACCCCGCAGACCTGAGGCTGAGACTCTGGGCTCACGGGAAAACAGAGGAGGGCCTGCATCCTAGGACACGCACCTTTTGACTGAGCTCTTTAGCAATAATGGCTTACTTTTTTATTTAACCCCATGTCAGAAAAAACATGTCCATTGTGTTGAGGTTGCCCTGGAGGGCACTGTGCCATGTGGCCAGCCTGAAAAGTGCTCAGAGCTTTGTGCCACTTCTCCACGTCAGGCAGGAACTGTGAAGTACAGCTCAGGTGAGGCCATGGGAGCTGCAGGTGATGGGGCATGTTCATGCAGATGGTGCATCCTCTCCTGTGTCCATGGTCCTCCACAGATACCCACACGGCCCACACTTTCTCCCACATAGGCAGAGTCCTACCCCTGTTGCATGGTGAAGTTTACTTCTAGGATTCATTTACCTCTGTCTGTGATCTGTAGTTGAGATTTCCATTTGCTAAGGAAGGTAAGGACCACAGAGATGGCTCAATGGCAGACTCTGATCTTTCCAGTCTGGGGGGCAGCAGACAACTCACATGAGCTGGCCTCTGCAACCAGGCATGTGAGGGAAGTGGTTGGAAGCTGCCCAGGGGGTCCTCAGAAGCTGGGTGACAAGGCTGTTAGGGGAGTTGGAGGGAGATGGCCACAGACAACAGTTATCTACAATGCTGAATGACTTCCCAGGGGACAGGTGTAGAGGTACTCTGTAGCAGATAGATTTCTTCAAATGTCCACCCATGATCTCTGCCTCCTGGTCATTTAGACATGAGTCTAGGATGGCAGAGAGAAGGGTCTTTGCAAATGGAATTAAGGTCACTAACTAGCTGACCTTAAAGTAGAGAGATTGCTCTGGATTATCTGACTAGAGCCAGCATAATCCCATGAGCCCTTAATACCAAAAGAACATAGGAGATCAGAAAGAGAGGGCAGAAAGATTCCAGCCTAAGAACTCAATGTACCATTGCCAGTTCAGAGGACGGAAGAAGGGGACTTAGAGTTTAGGAACATGGACCTCCTCTAGAAGAGAGTATCAGTCCCCAGGCAGCACAGGCCAAGCCAGGAATTGAGGGTTTGTGCTCTCCAGCCTCGTGCAACTGGATTCTGCCTGCAATCTGAGTGAGATTTGAAGTGGATTCGTCCCCAGGGTCTCT
The DNA here is from genome assembly GCA_004026905.1 of Hystrix cristata. Lineage (NCBI taxonomy): Eukaryota > Metazoa > Chordata > Mammalia > Rodentia > Hystricidae > Hystrix > Hystrix cristata. The sequence continues at coordinate 12,224 of PVJO010027233.1, read as the reverse complement.
AACAACAGCTGCTTGACTTAGGCTCTGTGTGACTCTAAGCAGAAAACCAGCAAACCCATACTGCGCCTGACCTGACCTGCAAAAATAAGCATTAGTGTCTAAAGTCAGTAAGTTGGGGTCGTTTGTTATGGCACCCACAGAAAACTGGCACATATCCCCTGTTCCGTAGGAGCGCCTCAGCCTGCTTACATCCTCAGCAGCTGCTCCAGGAGCTGGCTGCCCCTCAGTCACTAATGAGGGACTGTGTCTGTAGGGAAAGGTATGTAGAAGGCGAACTGGGAGCCATTTCTCTGCAACTCATTGATTTGAAAATGGGGAGATATTTCTTTTTGCATTTTTAATGCTCAGTTCCCACCATTTTCCCAAAGAGGAACTTTTTCCAGAGTAGAATCTCGACACCTACTTGAGGATATTTTGCGCTGGAAGGATTCTACACTCAATCCCTTTGGTCCGACTTGGGCTGGGGAGTGGAGCTGCTAAGGAAAGAGCAGATTCAGCAGGGCCACCACCCCTGAAGCACTGCACCTGCCGCTGGGTGCCAAGAGTTGGCCACAGAGGCTGCTCTATGAAGGAAAGGCAGAAAATAGTCCAGCGGGGCCTGCGAGCAGAGCTGAAGAGCTGGTAAGGCGCCTGAGAGTAGAGTGGGAAATTGGTCCTCAAGTGGCTTAGGACAGAGGCACTCAGGGGTTTCACAAGCAGGAAGGGAAACAGTGACACACTTCTAACACTAAAATACAAGGCAGAATAATGAAAGCTTTAAAATTGCAGAATAAATTCTAATTGGAAGGATTCAGTAAAAAGTAAAGACTTACTGTGGTAACTGCAGTAATGTTAGTGACAACGGTTACGGAGGGAGCACGTGCTGTGGACTGTCTCTGGGTCCCGGATGTAGGACTCCGGGCCGTTAGTCTTCATAGAAGTCTATGAGGCGGGTGCCCTTATGGACCTGTACCGTCCCCGGCCCCGCCTGTCGGTTCTAACGCCTCAGTCGGCTCTCAGGCCCTGCCCCGGAATCAGCTGATACTAGAGGAGAAATGGCGCTGAGACTGAATAGACTTCCTCAGTCTTCTCTACTCTCCTAGATGTTGGCCGTCGTTTTTCTTTTCCTTAACGTGTCTCTGGTTCCTGACAACCAACACACAGATCAAGAATCGGAACACTGCAATCACAACAGTCTCTCTTTTTACAAGACCGTTTGATCAATTAACATGTAATGTGATTACTGATGTAGTTGGATTTACACTTACTGTTTGCGGGTGGTGCTGAGGATTGAACCCAGAGTCTTCTCACTGAACTGCATCCCCAGCCCTTTTTTTTTTATTTTTTTATTCTGAGAATAGGGTCTTCTGAAATTGCCCAGACTGGGGCCAAATTTGTGCTCCTCCTGCCTCAGCTTCCCAGAGTACTGGGATTATAGGTGTGCACCACCACATCTGGTTTTGATCTTTTATTTTCCGTCATTTTCTTTATGTTTGTCCTTTCCCGTATTCTTTTTGGTTAATTGATTCCTTTTAAATTGTATTTTAATTTACTATTGATTTGCCATTATTCCTTTGCATAATTTTGTATAGTTGGTCTGGAGATTATATTATATGCATTTAATTTTTTGTAGTCTGCTAAGTGGTGTTCACTGCAAATAAAGAGGAAGAACCTCACAACTATGATTTATCCTTCAACTGTATTTTATATGTTCATTAGTGTACACTGCAAAACTCACAATCTGTGATCATTGTTGCTTTAAACAGTTATATTTCTTTGAAAAAATTAATTTAAAAATAGTATGTTGGATATAGCCACAATTTTACTGCTCTGGGGGCATCTCAGTCCTTCTTGACAATCAGTTTTCACCTGCCATGACTTTACTTCGGCCTGAGGAGTTTCACTTAGCATTTTGATAGTACTGATTTGCTGATCACTAATTCTCTTATTTTTCATTTTTCTGAAGATTACTTTCCTTTTATCCTTGTAAGATATTTTCGCTGCTATAATCTGCACTGCCAGCTTTTTCCCTATTAGCAATTCAAAGATCTTCCGTGTCTCTGTCTTTCATTATTTAAGGTGAGACGTTAACTGTCATTCAGCTGAAGTCTGTCTAGTTATGTTTCTCCATATTAATCTGCTTGGCATCCAGTGATCTCCTTGAATCTAAAAATGTATGTCTTTGCCAAATTTGTGTGGCTATTGACCTTTATTTCTTCGGCTTGTTTCTGCCTCTCTGCTCGTGTATGTTAGACCACCTAATACTGTCCCATAAGTCGCTAAAATGCCACCTGTTATTTTCCAACGTGTTTTTTCTCTTTTTTTCAGATTGGATCATTTTTGTTGATCTGTCTTCGGATTCACTGACTTTATTCTGGTATTTCTAATATGCAGCTAAACCCGTCCAATGGATATTTTTATTTCAGATACTCTGTTTTCCAGTACTTCAATTTCCATTTAATTCTTTGCTATAGTTCCCATTTCCTTGCCATTTTTTATCTCTCCATGAATCAAAACTTGCTTCTGTGCAGATTTTTGAGCCTTGTTATAGCAGTGTGCCTCTTATTTCCAACACCTACATTGCGTGAGTGCTAGTCTCCACTGATCGGTGTTTCTGCTGAAGCCCAGTCACATTTCCCTTTGCCTCATATGACTAATACGTTTGAATTACATCTTGATCAACGACTTGCAGATATAGAGTTTATGGATTTTGTTATATTTCTCTGAAGAGTTTTTTAGAATTATGACAAGAGGTTAATGTGGCTGAATTAAAAGTTTCCCTACCTACATACCTACATTCAAGGTGGGCTCAGGCAGGCTGCTTGGAGTCTGCTTCGCAGTTCGTGAGGTGGCCGGAAACTTGGGCGGAGTTCCACACAGAATTATCTGTGACTCTCACTGCGCAGCTCTCTCCTCACAGATTGTCCTCTCCTCAAGCTGCTGCTATGCTCACCTGGAAATCTGTTTCCTGGTTGTTTGGTCCCGGAGACTGTGACTGCAGGTTTCTATCTAGACTTTAGCCGCCCCTGGTGCCTGCCCCGTGCTATGAGAACAGTGATTGCTCCGTGATGGCCCCTTTTTCTAAGTATTAGTTTGTCTCCACTTTTTGCCTGCCTTGGATCTTCTCCAGGGCCATTATATAGTTGTACTATCTTTGCAGAGTTGTCTGGTAATAGCCATTCCACTATTCCAGAAGCTTTTCTGATAAATATTTTATCCACTGAGTGATTGAGGGAGTTAATTTTTGATGATACCTGATCTGAGAAATTAAGATTCAATTGGCCTTGACATTGAGTAGTGAAGGATGGATAGGACAGAGCAAGAATTATCCTTCTAACTGAAGGTGCTTGGTGTGCACACTTGGCATATGATGAATGGAAGCGAAAAGCACATTCTTACAGAGCTCTGCGCCTTAGCATACTTGAAAGGGAATTTCTACTTCAGAAAGCAAGTTTATGCTTGCATGTTTAAAACAGATCAAGAATGGACAATATTTTAAAGTTAATTTTAGACAGGTCTGGAAAAAAAAAGAGGAAGTAAACCAGGTGTAGTGGCACATACCTGTAACTGTATCACTCTTGAGGGTGAGGCAGGAGGATTTGCAAATTCAAGCCCAGCTCGGGCAACGTAGTGATTTAGTAAGACCTGGTCTCAAGATAAAAAAAAATGAATGAATAAAGGCCGGGCCTGGGTTCAGTCTGCAGTACTGCTCAGAGGGAGTGGGGCGAGAAGCAAGGACGTAGGTAGAGTGGAGGTACATGTGTCAGGAGCTACACAGACTCGAGCGGCAGGGCTCAAGTTTGTGACTGAATTCTGCCATCATTTTCTGTATGATCTCGTAAAATCTTTCCAAACTGCAGTTTCTCTTGGTAAAATGAAGGCACATAACATAATTATTTGATGATGAAAGTGGAGTAAACAAAAGTGTTAGTTGAATCTAAAGCTGAAAAATTCAGATTTCATTTTCTTGAGAGCTAAACAAAATAGTCATGGCATTTTAGCACACTTGGTCTTTTCAGTTCTCTTTATCCCAACTTTAGCCTTCTCCTCTCAGGTTATTCTCAGTCTTGTCAAGTCCTGGCCAAGGAAATTTATGGGAAATATTTTGACAAGGTGAGAAAAGTCACCTTGAGCAGATCTGCTTCATCCATCTTAAAGGACATGCGCATTTGACTTGACAGTGTCAGAGCAGATAAGAAAAGGGTGGGTCAGAAGGAAAGAAAATGCAGTTTCAGAAATTTGCATGTTTCCAGCAGTATTTTGGGACTCGTGTTCTCTGGATATCAGAGTCTCAACCACATCAACAATTTTGGACCTCACTGCTTGCTAGCAATGTCCATACTTGTGGTTTTCAGGGCTTCCATCAAAATTGGTTACTCAGATCAGTCAGGGAGCCCATTGGAGCCAAAATAGAGTGGACACAAGCAAAGAGGAAAGGAAGCCACTGAGGCGACAAGCTCGGATGCTCTGCCATCCTGTTGAACTAGAACCTGTGTGACCTGAGGCAGAGGTCTAGAGGTCTGAGAGGGGAGCTGATGGCATTTTGCAAAGGACCTCTCTGGCTGCTGTGCAGAGGACAGAGGCGCAAATCAGGAAAGCGGCTGGAGGGCTCTTGTGTCACTCCGCGAAGGAGAAGCAGCATGATGGGACCTGGGCCAGGGATGAGTAGTGGAGAGATGAGATGAAGTTGGATTCTGGCTGATAGAGGAAAGCCGGGGTGAATAGATTTGCTCGTAGCTATGAGTGTAAAAAGAAAGAGAGACATCAAAGATAACTTCAAGGTTTTTGTTCTGAGCAAGCGAAAAAATGCAGTTGTCGGCTGGGATCAGGACGTCTGGGAGAAGAGCGGGCTTGAGAGGCATCGGGACTTCTGCGTGGGGGAGGAGACTGGCTTCAAGGTAACTTCAGGCATCTCAGCAGAAGAGCCCGGCGGGCAAGTAGATCGCAGAGCCACCCGGCATGCAGAGGCAGGAAGTGCCTCGCTGTCACTTAGTGCTGCCCTAACAACCAGGTCACAGGGAAGTGACAGGTAGTGACATCCACAGGAAGCCACTACAGCACTGCAGTGCAGAAATGTCCAGATACCCAAATGTGACCCCACCGTGGACAGTCACAAAGCCACAGGCAGAGTGGCTGTACTTTTCACTGTGCGCTGACGCTTTCCTCCAGCAAGAGCCAGAACGCGCGGGCGAGAACAGCCTGCAGTTGACTGTGGAAAGAACAACAGAAAGAAACAACCAATATTTTACATCCTCGTACAGGAGGAGGGACTTACATACAAACCAACGTCTTCAAGAGCTAGGAAAAGTTGTTCTGATTGGAGGAACCATAAGCACTGTGAAAGCATTCACCTTTATGGTCACCACGGACGAATGATCAATAGGGTATTTTCAGATGTTAAATGCAGAAATGGAAGAACTATCTGCTTTGAAAGGAGAAGCACAGAGTCATGTGACAGCGTTTGTAGAAAAGTGACCTTCAAAAGTAGACTAAATCCAGGTACAGTGGCACAGACCTGTAATCTCAGCTACTTGGAGGGCTGAAGGAGGAGGACAGTACATCCCAGGTCAATCTGGGCAGCTTAGTGAAACCCTGTCTCAAAATACAATAAAATAAAAAGGGCTGAGGATGTAGCTGGGTGGCAGAGCTTTTGCCTAGCATGCGTGAGAACTTCGGCGTATTTTTCTCTCTCAGAACAAAAGCTACCCCAGCTCTTCCCACTCTGCAATAGTGGAGATTCGGGCCCAGGACTCCCATAAATACCAAACTTCAGTGATGCTCTAGTCTTGCTTTTGTATAAAATGGCAGAGCATTTTCAAATAGCCTATGCACAGCATCCTGTATACTTTAAGTCACCTCTAGTTTACTTTTAACACCTAATACAATGCAAATGCTCTAAATAGTTGTCATACATACTATTTAGGGAATAGTGACAAGGAAAAAATAGTCTGAATCTGGTCAGTAAAGACGCATTTTTTTCCTAAATGTTTTCCCTCTGTGGTTGGTCGAATCCACAGAATCAGATATGGAGGGCTGACGGTGTATTTATTTGTGTTTTCATCGAAAGGGTGTAAACATATATCAGATAGGTTTTTAACAGTATGTTGCAGAGAACCTACATAAATGTTTCATTCAAACTGGAGAGAGGTGCAGATCTTGGCAATACATATATCCTCCAAGAGCAGGTGCTGGCTGTGGAGACCAGCAAACTCTGAAAGCTGAAAGCTCCACTCTGCATGTGAACATGCAGCATTATTTGGAAAGTAACTTCATCTTCAAAGTTGTATTGACCTGCTCATCCTCCCAGCTGGAAATTCAAGCTTGTCGTGTGTGGTCTTACCTCAAAATGAAGCAGAGCTGTCTTTACATAGATGGTCCTGTTGCATTTAACTTAAATAGCTTGCACACTAAATGAGAAATTGTGTCATTTTAGAAGCTCATTTTAAATATTGGCTCAGCTATAATCTACCATGAATAATCATAGTGTTTTACTTGGGTTTTAAGTACTTTTGTGATGGGAATGGCCTTTAAAATAAAGGTGGCATGATTTTATTGTATTACTGAACATGGAGATGAAAATAATAAGAATTTTCATTAGAGCGATATGTGACATAATTTCATAGTATTAGAGAATTACATTTGTCAAACTTGTGATTTGGTGAGATTCCTTGACTTGTAGTCCAAAAATCTGTGGTCTGGAGTGCTGTGTTACAGTGCTGTGTAATCTGGCTGGTTTTCCAGTGAAAAATCAGTCATTTCCTGAATCTCGAGCAGCCTAAACTTAGAGAGACAGCTGTTCACATCTTTGGCACTCCAAATTTGCCTAACATAAAATTACCGCCTGTCAAAAACCACGCTTCACTTACTGCTAAAGTATGATGCATGCATTACTTATGTAATTACTTTTCAAAGTCATCGAGACACAGCCACTCTTATGCATAAAGATCTGCACTTTGACTTCCCCTTGTGACACCACGGCACCAAAAAGGCAGATGCAGAGGGCAAGGAAGGTTCTAGAAGGGCAAGCCAAGGGAAATGAGGACTTGGATCCTGAAGCCAGGACAACTAGAGACCCTCAGAGTGTGGGCACCAGTAGAGGAAGCTGACCCCATGAGGAGCAGTCTGGGGTAGTGTTACGGTTTGTGTCTAGATGTCCCCCCAAAGCCTCATGTGGTAAGAGATAGCTGGATCTAGAGTGTGTGATTACTAAATTGATCCATTGATCGGTTTGGCATGGTTCTGCTGGGATCAAGGATGTGAGACTGAGATTGGGGGTGGGAGTGCGGGCCGCCCTGGGGGCAGGTAGCCTAGATAAAAGGTACAGGAAGAAGCTAACTAGCTGCTTGTTTGCATTGCTTATTTGCATACATTCCTTGCATTTTCCTCACTTTACTTTGCGGCCGGTCCGCTGCCGGTCTGCCACACCGCCCCGCCTCGGACCCAGCGGACTATAGACTGAAACCTCTGCAGACTGTGAGCTAATAAACCTTTCTTCCCCTAACTTTGGGTGTCGAGTATTCTGCCCCAACAATGAGAGAAAAGTAACTAAAACAGGTAGTTTTAATCCTGTTTTTACTGCTGCTTGTCTGAGAGGCCTCAGCACTGGGTCCCTACTCAGTGTCACTGATAGCACGGGGAACCTTGAGTCAGACATGGACAGTAGTGGGCACGTTGTAAATTCTCAGGAAAAGTTATTTTCTTCCCACCAGTAAGAGAACCAGGAGATAAACAAGCTCAAGAGAAGTTTAAAGTCTTTCCCAAGATGAAAGCTTGAAGACAAGTGTCCAGGTGTGTGTGGAGGGACTCCAGTCTGGCACTAGGACCACTAGACCTTTAGTTACCAAATGTGTTAGTTAGGTTTTCTCCCACCCTTAATCCTAGCATCACATCCTTGATCCCAGCAGAACCATGCCAAAACAATCAGTGGACTAATTTAATAATCACACACTGTACATCCAGCTACCTCTTACCACACGAGGCTTTGGGGGGACATCTAGACACAAACCATAACACCAAATAACCAAAGCTCTCAGCAGCTTACGCAGGCAACCCTTTTAGCAACCTAAAATAAATGTTAAGCTGAATGTACTGTGGGATCTTGGATGGGATCCTGGAGCAGAAAAAGAACATTAGAGAAAAACTGAGAAGTCTAACCAAAGTACGGACGTCAGTGGATAGGTGTGCACCTGTGCCAAGTCACTCACTGTGACACACGCATGTGCTGCCGTGAACACCACAGGGGAAATTGGCCGCACTGTCTGCCTTGTTTTATTATCTGAAACTGTTCTAAAACCTGAAACCTATTAATAACACAATCCATGCCTTGGTACTCAGTCGCTGAGAAACACATCAAATTTGGCACTCGACATTTTGATGTGAGAAGTTTGTTCCAGGACTCACACTCATCATTTGGTACTTGATGCACAAGCTAGAATTTGTCAGTGTTGATTGCTTTGTGACTCTCCAGCTGAAACAATTTATTTAGTGCTCGTCATTTTTGGTCCTCATTGTGCCTCCCAGAACCAATTAACAATTAGTACCAAGGTGCCATTGTGATGTTTTCAGAACTCAAGTGCTGCACAGGATTTAGGCTGAGCAAAAGGCAGACATCTCACGAGCACGGGCCCCAGAACTGACAGGAGCAAGCAAGGCAGCCCTGAGGATGGGCTGGCACTGAGGGTGGTGCATGCTGGCCTCCCCACAGGCCTTTCTGCCTCTGGCCTTTCTGGCTTGAGGACTAGGCTGCCAGGGCCGCCTGAGAGTATGTACAGATGCTTGGTCACTGCACCTCTGGTGGTGAGTGTAGCCCTTCCTCAGCCCTGCCTGTGGGATTTATGTTAGCAGGAGTCCTGCCCGCAGAAGGCCAGCACAGACAGCCTGAGATCTGGCTAGTCCTTGTGCACTGTATGATTTTACCATTCTGGGCCTCAGCGCCCTCATCTGTAGAATGGCCACATCATTTCATCCTGCTTAGTCAGGTCACAAGGTGAAGCCCAGGCAATGACAGAGCTGAAAGTGGAGCTGGCCGCGAAGCTGAGCACTGCTGCGCCTGCTGCCCTTCCCAGGCAAGGACACATTGTGCTGGCTGCCTTAGAGCCTCTCACCTCTCTTCCTGCTTCTCACTCCGCTGCAGCCATTCTGCAGTTTCTTCACGCCCTTGAGAACCCCAGTCACTTACTTCTGGAACATTCTTCACCCCCTTCCAGAGCACATCCAGGGACCTCCCAGGCTGGGTCAGGGTCCCCACGCCTGGGGCTTCATGGCCCCACCAAAGCACAGACAGCATTTGTCTAATCCTTTGACTTCCTGCTGGGCTCTGATCTTCCTGCCAGGTCCACAGACCCAGAGAGTGTCTGTTGGCACAGTCACAGCGGGCACCAGATAAATGGTTCCAAGTGAATTAGAAACAAAGAAGCGAATGGGTACCTGGAACAGGCTGGAGGCCCCTGGCTGGTTGGTGCTGAGGGACACCTGAGGCTCCTGCACCCTCCAGCTGCCCCACATGCCAGGCCCCTGTTTCTGTTCTGAGACCGTGGGCCGGGTGCTTCAGACAGATCCAAGCCCACTCCAAAGACTGTAGGGCCTGTAGTACTGCTGCAGGCTTGCTTCAGAGCTAGTGAGTCACTCTGCTAAGGGACAGCTTTGGATCTCAAACCCAGAGCACCTGCCAGGGTGGTGCAGACAGTCTGCTGGGTCCCACCCCCACTTCCCGGGCAGCAGGTCCCGGGTGTTGGTCCTGAGGCTTCACGTCTCTAACCAGTTCACGTGCTGCTGGACTGGGGACCGCGCTTTGGGAACCAATGGCTTCCCACGGTAGGTCAGCCCAGCAGAGAAGTAGAACTGAGGAGACTCCTGGGGCAGGCTCCCATGGCAAGCAGAACTGCCCACCTTATCAGGGGAGACAGACTTGTTTGGCTGCTGTTCATCAACAGGAGCGGCACCCTCTTTGCACTCTTTGTCTGGAAGCCACAATTCTTAGCTGTGCTGATGTTTAAACACTGTCAGACATTCAGCAAGGATCAGAGACAGCTGATTTGTCTTAAAACTCCAAAATCGAGACTGCTTTGCACTGACCATCCCATGTTGTGTTTGCTCATTTATTCACCTGCAAGTACTAGGGGCTTATGGTCGCTGCCTTTAATGCCTTCATGTAAGTTACTGTAGTGAACTTGCAGCGGCTCTGCTTTGTATGGAAGAAATTTGAGGAGTCTGAGCAGGCAGGCCACTGGCCCTGCCACTGGCTCTTTGTAGGGACCAGCACAGAGTCTGGATCTCTTGGCTACAGTACTGGCGTTCTTCCCCCACCATCACCTCCTCTCCCACCACAAAGCCTCTTCCTTTGTTTATGCAGTCATAACCCTCAGGAAATCTCCCCTGGGCCCCACCCCAGTGCTGGAAGCTGGCTATAAGTGGTGAGTAGAAGTACAGGGAGATTCACATCCAAACTCTTATTTTCTCCCAGGCTGCAGGTTTGCTAGATGAGCAATCATTTTTCAAGCTGCTGAAATTAAAGCCAAAAAATAAGTGAAGTGTCTTAGTTCCTTCCTCATTGCTGCGACAAAATACCTGACACCCACAAATTAAAGGGGGAAAGCTTTATTTTGTAGAGGTTTCAGCCCATAGTCAGCTGACTCCAAAGCAAGGTGCAGTGGCAGAGGAGCATTGCAGAGGAGAAAACGTTCATGACAGAACAAGCAGGAAGCAGCAAGCAGCGAGCCTCCCTTTATATTGCATCCAGGCTACAAGTCTGTTGGTTGGTGCCACCCACACTTGGGAGTGAATCCTGTCATTGGTAAATTTAGCACACACTCATAATCCCTATTCACATGTCCTAGATCCAGCCACTTCCAAAAAGCCCCACCCATGAGCACATGAGGCTTTGGGGGGACATCTAGATACAAGCCATAACACCGTCCAAAGATCCTACTGCTTTAAAAATAGCAAAGAGAAGAGCTGGGCATGGTGGCACATGCCTGTTTTTCCAGCACTCAGGAGGCTGGGGCAGTAAGATTGAGAGTTCAAGGCCAGCTTGGACTGTACAGTGAGACCACATTTCAGAAAACCAAAAAACAAACAAACAAATAGGGTGGTTAGGACTAGGAGAGAGAGGAGATAAGAGAACTTATCTTCTAAGGGATATAATATTTACAGATAAAATTATATGATATTTGTGACTTGGTTTAAAATACTGGACACTGAAAGAAATCAGAAGATTGAAGTATAGAAAAATTTTCCATGTTCATAGATTAACAGACTCAGAAAGGAAAGATGTCAGCTGTCTCCTAATTGATAGGCAGGTTTAATGCAGTTTCTGTCAAAATCCCAACAAGATATTTTTTCAGCGTAGGCAAGATTGTTCTAAAATACACGTATGGAAAGGCAAAGGAAGCAGAATAGCTAATACGATTCTGCGAAAGAAAAATAAGGCAGGAAAAATGTTCAAAGAATTATTGTGTGCCTATAGGAGACGAGATAGAGGAGGATAAGAACAGAGATCTGTGGGACAGAGCAGAGAATCCAGAAATACCACCTAACAAGTACCGGGTGGTCAACGAGTTGTTTAAACAGCCTAATTGGGATGTAATCCACATGTCACACAGTTCAGCCATTTAAGATATAGGAACCAATGGACTTTGGTATATTACATCATTAAATTTTTAAATTGTGGAAAAATATAACAAAACTTTACCATTTTAGTCATGCAGTTCAGTATCAAATTATTTTCACAATATTGTTCAACCTTCATCACTATATATTTTCAAAACTTTTTTGTCACCTAACAGAAACTTGGTAACCGTTAAGCAATAACTCCCCATCCCCCCACCCTGCAGGTCCTGGTAGTCTCTAATCTATTTTTTTGTTGCTAAGAATTCGTCTATTCTAGGTACCTCATTGCTATGGTTTAGATCTAAAATGTCCCTCACAAGTCTTGTGTGTTTGGAAGGTGATTGGGTCATGGGGGGACTGTACTCATCACTGGAATCTTCCATTGAGGGGCTCGGTAGCTGACAGTGGTGCTAGGAAGTGGGGCCTGGCGATAAGCAGCGGGTCACCAGGGCACCTGAAAGGGTATGTACTTGTCCCCAGCTCTTCTCTCACCTTCTGCTTTCTGGGTGCTTCAGGGTGAACAGCTTCCCCTTCCCATTCCCTTCCACCATGCCAGCTGACCATGGACTGAAACTATTAGCCAAAATAAACCTTTCCTCCTTTTTTAATTAAAAAAATGTTTTGTTTTGTTTTGTTTT
>PVJO010027232.1:0-19975 GCA_004026905.1 Hystrix cristata | reverse complement strand
ATGATAGGCATGTGCCACCGTGCCTCGCTTTTAACATTATTAAAGACTCATGGAAGCGAAAGTGCTGAGGGCCAGCAAAAGCCATACTGCAATCTTGCCATGTTCCAGGAGCAGATTTCCGGGCCCGCAGACTTCCTGGAGAGTGCATATTTCCCAAGTTGCGAGAAGGATTCCTCCTCTTCCTGCGTCCTTCCCTTAGCTGGGTCCTAAGGAGAACTGAATACGGCCACCTTTGAAAACTAAAACAGCTCACGGGCAGGATGTGGAGGGCCACGGGTGGAAAAGAAGCATGCAGGCATCTATACCAGCCCTGTTGCTGTCCCCGCAGGCTGTGGGCCCATGTCCTTCACCCTTCCCGGGAGATGCAGGCTGCTCTGGGGGAGCCGCACCCAGCTCAGGGCTCTCTAGAGCAAGCCTGGAGGTGGCTTCCAGGTTTTGGTCATTGTCATCCTGCCCCTGGAGCCCTGAGTGCCTGTCTCTCCAGAGCTGTGGATTCCATTCACTTCCTAAGCAGCTGCTTTAATTTTCCTCCAGAACTCTGCTCCACTTCCCTGTTTCTGCATTTTCTCTTGGAAAGTTGGGGATAAATTTGCTCTCCTTAATGTTGGAGCAGGCGGTGTTACTTAAAAATGTCCTACCTAGTTTTTATTATGGGTTGAATTGTGCCCCCCAAAAAAGATGTGTTGAAGTCCTAACCTCCTGTACCCCAGAACATGGCCTCATTGGAAATGGGCCACTGCAGATGAAATTGAGGTAAGACCAGGTCGTAGTGGGGTGGGGTGGCCCCTTAGTCCAGTATGACTTCTGTCCTTGTATAAAGCACAGACGTGCAGGGAGGAGGTGACCATGTGCAGATAGGGGCGGAGGTTGGAGAGATGCTACCACAAGCCAAGGAGAACCCAGGACGCGGGAGGTGAGGGGCTTTAGACAGATGGTGGCCCTGCCAACACCAGGACAGCAGGCTTCCAGTGTCGGAGCTCCGAGAGTGTTTCACTGTCCTGTGCCACCTGGCCTGTGGTACTTTGTGTGGAGAGTCCTAGAAAGTGAACACAGTCTTCGAAGCCACCATTCCACATGCAGTCAATGGCTTGAAAGCCCACTGACTAGTTGAGCAGAGTGGCACACATCTGCAAGGCTGGCACTCTGGGAGGCTGAGCCAAGAAGTTCACAAGTTCGACCTCAGGCTGGGCAACTTAGCAACTTAGTGAGACCTTGTCTCAAAATAAGAAAGGAAAAAGGTCTGAAGATGTAGCTCTGTGCTGAGGCCCTGGGTTCAATCTCCAGTACTGAAAAAATTCCAGCATGACTAACCTATAGGCATCACACTGAGCCTGTGTACAGTGTGAAATTTTACCTCTCAAAGCTCTCGCTTCCCCATTATCTCATTTTTGCTTCATTTTTCCTTTGTGACACAGGGAAGATTTCGTTAACTCTCATTTCACAAGTCTGAAATGTGAAGCTCAGGATGTAAAATCAGTTACCCCCAGTCACACTTCCAGTATCTCAAAGGCTTAAAAGGAAACAATTAGTAACAGAAATTCAAATCCAGCTCTGGCCCTGGGTAGATACTATATCAATATTTTAGTGAGTTAACTAACCCCCTAGTCCCCAGTGTGCAAACTTCCAGAATTCAATCATAGTCATTACTTAAAAAAAAAAAAAAAAAAAACAAGTGTTACAGGGCTGGGAATGGAGCTCAGTGGTATAGTGCTTTCCTAGCACTCGTGTACTGCCCACCAAAAGATAAATAAATAAAGGGCTTTAAAAATCAATCCTTCTAAAAAAAAATTCAGTCCTTCTATTATCAATATCACTGCATAAAAGAAAGGGGATTTTTACATTAAAAATTAAAAGAAAACATAGTATCAGAAAAAGATACTTCAGGGGCTGGGGATTTAGCTCAGTGGTTAGAGTGCTTGCCTCATAAGCACAAGTCCCTGAGTTCAATCCCCAGCACCAAAAAAAAAAAAAAAAAAAGATACTTCTAAGTTAAATAAATTCAGTTTATTTTTTAAAAAATAAAGCTTTGCCCTTATTTTATTTAATTTACTAAAGACTGACAAATATCAGGATTGGCAACCGGTTGTGAAATCGCTCTGGATTTCTCCTCGATTTCCTTCTACCTCTTTTCGGTGATCTGACCCTGCCAGACTCCCTTTCTGCTAACACACTGGAGGGGGGTCCTTGGGTCTGACTGGGGGAGCCCCTGCATCCTGTTACCAGGGTTACAGGAGCCAGCTGTGTGACTGTCCAGGTTCTGCCCCAGCCCACACTGTATACCTGCCGTGCTCTGGAAAGGCCAGGAAGAGTTGTTTGGATGGCACCAGGCAAGGAGCAGGAAGAGGTGACTTCCTTGCAGAAAATGACTCCTTTGTATTTGTGGCAAAACAGCCTGGGGGTCGACGTGCAGCCTGTTCCCTGCCTTTCCCTCTCAGGCTGGTTCTGGCTGGCCCTGCTGTGCCCTGGGTGAGAGCTCCTTGGCCCGATCAGACCCTTCCACCCCAGCCTGCTCCTGGGCCAAGCCGGAAGCTTGAATGTGCCCACAGCTAAAGCCCATGGTTTGGTCATCACCAGGGATGATGCTAATAATCATTTGCACATTAATCCAAAGTTTTCCTGAAAGAGATAGAACTAAAGGTCATTGTGAAAAATGGAAAGGATTTAGGAGCAAGGCGCTGGATGGGGGCAGGAGCAGAGGGAGCAGAGGGCGTGGTGTTCAGGAGCTACACTAAGTCCCCTCTGAGGGGCCACCACAGTCTCCCGCAGAGGGGAGGGGTGGGCCCACTTGTGGAGATCCCACAAGCTTTGGACGTCAGCAGACTTGGTCACACCCTAGCTCCGCCCCTTACCGGCGTTGCTGGTGACCTTCTGCCCCTCAGCCAGAAGAGTTAGTGATCCTGAGGGGTCCGCAAAGGCCATGAGGATGGAATGAGTCTGACAAGAGTCCTGAAGGTATTCAGGACAATAGTCAAACTACTCCCACCCTCTCTGTCCTCTGACCTGGGTGTTTCTATTCTCTCCCTTTCCCTGAGAGTTCTAGAAGAAAAACATCCATGGAAACCAACAGGTCTTGGGATAAACTTGACCCCTCTAAGGCAGTTTGACCAAACCACCCATCCGAGGAACGCTCCGTGCTCTCGGGCAAGGCCATCATAAGAGCTAAGGAAGTGGCCTCTTCTCAGGAAGTGGGTGGACAAATGACCTAAAATTCAACCTTTCCCTTCTTGGAAGAAACTTATCATCAAAAAGAGGAAAGATTTAAAACATGAACCTTTTCTTTTTTCAAGGGAAAAAGGAGCGGGATGAAGAATTTACTGTCCTGCAGTTGTTAGAATAAAGAAGGAAAATATTTTCTAAAAATGGGTACCCGTTCCCTTCAATCCAAGTGGAAAGTTTGCAGGTTTAAAGATACCTTTCTCCAGAAAACTTAGCCCCTACTTTTATGATTGTCCCAGGTGGAACCCCAAGGGGATTTCTATCACACGAGGTCGATCTGCTTATTCATTTACTGTGCCTTGTTTTCCTCTCACTTCTGCTTGCAACCGTAGCAACTCCGAATGGATGGTATGTGAGGGGAAGCTGAGGTTGTGGGAGGAAAGAGCGGTGAAGAAGCTGACCCGTGATAGGAAGATTGAGAGCAGACTTCACTATGAAAGTGTGTTTGACTTTCCGTGGCTTAGTTTTCAGTTTTATTATGAAAGGGATATATGTACGCAATCAAATTTGCATTTTGTGATGGTTAATTTTATGTATCAACTTGACCGTGCCATGAGCTGTCCAGATATTTGGTCAAACATTATTCTGGGTGTGTCTCTGAGTGAGATTAACTTTTGAATCTGCAGACCTCAAGGGGCAGGAAGCCCTCCTGACGTGGGTGGCCCTTGTCCAATCTATGGAAGACCTGAGTAGAACACGAAGGCTGACCTTGGGGGTTGCAGGGAAATCACCCTGCCTGGCTGCTTGCGCTGCAATGCCAGTCTCCTACTGCACGCTCCGACTGAGGCATCAGCTCTTGTTTTAAGTCTGCCAAATTTTGGACTGAGATTATACCATCGGATCTCCGGAGAAATTCTATAGACTGAATTGCACTCCCCTTAAATTTGTATATTGAGGTTCTCAGTGCAATATGACTGTATTTGGAGACAGGGCTTTTAGGAGATGATTAAGGTGAAATAAAGTGAAAGGGGTACTTTCTGAGAGGATAGAGGAGTGTTATTAGAAAAGAGAGAGAGCCGAAGAGATGACAGACAGGCAGGCAACAGACGGAATGAGAATTCTGTCTTATCCTGACATGTGAACACAGTCCTCTGTAATCTTGGACATCCAGACTCCACTTCAGGGAAACAAATTTCTGTTGGGTAAATCACCCAGTCTATGGAATTTCATTATGGCAACCCACTCTAATACATGTTTTATTATAAGAGTAATTTTAGCATCTAGAATGAATATAAGTGCTTAGTGTAGAGTTCCTGTCTCGAGATATGACCATGGTAAGCAGCTTCTTAGTCTGATAAAAAAGTATCTATGCACATGAAACTATGAAAATTGTATCCTTTCCTTTAACAAATACCAGATGGAATCATGCCGTATATATTGCTAGACATTGTGCTTTTTTTTTGCCTAAAAAAAAGATGTTTGGAGATCTTTGTTTATCAGTCGTATGATCCTATGTCCCAGTTTATCTGAGACAGTCTGCTTTGTGCCCTCCGTCCTTGCATACTTTTCAATAAGATGCCTTTCACTGTCAAAAGTCTCCTAGTGCAGATAAATCTTGTGGTCATTCTACGTGTCAAGCAAAATGGGTCTGTTCTTTTGCTTTCAGTAAGTTTCGTGGAATGTCACACCCTGGATACCTTGAACCTTCCGAATCACCTATGGAAGATGCCCAAGTCATTTCTAGTTTCTAACTAGAAGAAGCACTTTAGCAGTCGTTGCCCCTACAATGGTCTTTGAACTCTTAGGCAAGGGTATGTGCAGCTTAAATTCCTAGTGGTGAAAATTGCTGGTCAAAAGGTCTGTGCCTTCTACATTTTTCTGTAAAATAATGTTTCCATTTGCTTTTTGAGGTTTAATATTCCACTGTGTGAATATGCTGTACTTTATCCACCTTTGATATTTTGAACTCTACCCAAATCCCTGTCCCAAATGAGGGAACTTGGATTGGAGGAGGCCACCTGGGTAGCTGTTTTCATATCTCCCTCCCTGTCTGGGCCCAGATCTTCCTGCACATCCTCTTTGGACTTTTGAGGGAGCAGGTCGCTGCTCCCCTAGCAGATACAGTAAATTAGTGCCCAGCTTCTTCCAGGTACCAACTTTCTTTGTCTACAAAGCACTGGTGGCTCCCCACCACCCCCACTGTGCCTTCTGAGCACCCCATGGTCTGTGTGCATCCTGTTGCATGGCAAACCCTCTTCCATTTCTGTCTTCTCAGCTGGACTGTGTATTAGTTTCCTGTTACTGCTATAACAAATTACCACATACTTAGTCATCTGAAAGCACAACACTTTATTACTTTACAGTTCTGGAAGTCAGAAGTCTAAATGGTTCTTGGTAGGGTCAGCGGACCTTTGCTGCTTCCGAGGCCCTAAGGGAGAATTGTTTGTAGTCTTTTCCACTTTCTCGGGCTGCCCACTCTCCTTGGCTTATGGCCCCTTCCCACCTTCAAAGCCATGAAGAGCTGGTTGAAACTTCTCAGGTCTCATCACTCTGCTACCCCCTTTTCTGTCTCCCTTTCCCACATTTAAGGACTCCAATAGTTCCATTGACCCACTGCATAATCCAGGATAATTTTCCTGTCTTAGAGTCAGTTGACTAGCAACCTTAAGTCTGTCTGCAACCTTAATTCCCCTTGCCAGGTAATGTAGCATAGTCACAGCATCCTGAGGACAAGGACCTGGACATCTTTGGGAGCCATTATTCTGCCAACCACGGACTCTCAGCTCCGAAGGTAGAAATTGCATCATATTCCTGTTTTATCTCAATCTGCAGAACGTGGCACACACCCAGTAACTGGTTAGCATGGGAACCTTGCTTCTTGAGTGTACCAGTCTTGCAAGCTGGATAGAGAGGGCTTCCCTCGAGTGCCACCAGAAGGCCCTACCAGTCCTCTGTCCTGCTCCAAACTCCTTTCCCAAAAGCGCCATTGTTATTCTGAGGATGTCAAAGGACACGTGTCCCGGGGCAGGGACCATGGCATCCCCTGTGTGTTCCCTGACCCAGGGCCTGGAATGTGTTTGGAATTCTGTGAACATGTGTTAAGCAGGTCAGGATGGGACAGGCCCCTGCTGAGGCCGAAGAGCTGAGAGCAGGGTGTCCACCAGGCGCAGGGTAGGATGGGCGAGTTGGAGGCCACTGGGGTTGGCCGGTGAGGCAGGCGGCCTGGTCTCAGTCATGCCAGCAGAGAAGCAGATGACTTTAGGTCTGGAGAGTCGGGTCCAGCAGGAAGTCAGCTGTGGGCAGGCAGAGCAGCGCCAACAAGAATGACGAGAGAGGGGAGGGGACCAGTGAGCTTGGGACCCTGGTGCGGGGGAGGTGAGATGGAAGTGCAGGTCAGGCTCCTGCGGGCAGCGCCCTGCACCAGGCGCTGGTGTTGGTCTTCTGTGGGGAGGGCGGGCTCAGCCTCACCATGGGCTCCTGGACAATGTAGGCTGCCTGTGGCATGGACACAGGGACAGGAGCTCTGGGGGCCTCTGGTCAGCAGACTGAAACCAGATGTGAGCTGGGGACAGTCATTCAAACCCCCTACAATCACAGCAGACATGGGCTGAATATGATAGTCTCCAGCCTTGGCAAGTTCGCTCTTCTGACAACATCGTATTTTACGCAATTAACTCTCACACGTGGTAGCAGATAGACCAAACGGCTGCCAAACGGAAAGTGTCTTGAAAGTCTCAGCTATCCTCGGTAGTCTTCTGTGGTAGACATTATTTCCTCCCTCTTTTTTCTTTTTTTTTTTTTTGAGACAGAGTCTTGTTATGTAGTTCAGGCTGGCCTTGAACTCACAGGGACCCTCCTGCCTCAGCCTCCCGAGTGCTGGGATTACAGGTGTGCACCACCGTGCCTGGCTTCCTCTATTTTTTAGATAAGAAACGTGAGCCTCAGGGAGGACAGGTAAGTTGTCCATTGTCACACAGCTGCTAAGTGGTAGATCCAGGTTACAAACTCAGGTTGCTCTTATTTTAAAGTCTGCACTGCTAGATCCTGTTCCATAGAAACAGAACTGTCTTTTCTCTATTTCCACACACAGCGTTCAACGCAGAGTAGGATTTGGCAAATGCCTTCTAAATGGAGGGCTCCTTTGAAGGGCATTTAATTCTTACACTCCTGTACTCCATACACCTTTCTATTTAGCTCTACTTGACCTCCTGGGAGGATGCACCTATTCTATTCATTCCAAACCAGACTTGAAATAGGGCGGTTTGGTTGTTCCCGAGCTTGCTTAATTACCCAACCACGAGAGACAAGCGCTGTCCGCCAGCCCTTTGGCCAATATGCAGTAAGCACTCGATGGCTGTGAGCTTGCAGGAGCAAAGCTGGCTGTGTGCTCAGCGCTCTGAAGAGGTGACGAGAAAAGCTGGCCGGAATGGTCAGGCCTGTTTTATTCCTCCGGCATTTACACAGTGCTGGGTGCATTTGAAGTGCTCACAGACGCTAGCTGAAGAAATGGATGAGTGGATCCGGGCTTCACCCCCTCGTTTTAACCGTAGAATCCCGTCCACTCTGGGAAGTTCTAGAGCCAGGAGAGAGCTCGTGTTACGTGCTGGGGACCCTCTCGGCCTGAGGAATTTCACTGTGTCTACAGAACACCCCTGTCTCCAAAGAAGTGACATTTCAGTTCCAAACAGTCATACCACAGTCGTAAACACAACCACAAAAGGCTGGATACAAGCCACCAAAACAGTGCGAGTGGGAGGCTAAGTCCTCTCCACTGGTCAGGAGTATTTCTAAATAAACACGAAGTGAGGTTACACCTGTTCCAGGTCCGGCCAAAGAATAGAAAACAGAGCCAAGATAGGCAGACTGGCACCAAGTGAGAACCCAACATGCCAAACCCGAAGCTCACCACAGGAGCAGCGAGGCCAGGATTAGAGGTGGAAGGAGGTTGGCCTCATTCTGCTGTATTCCAGGGCTGTTCCAGCACATCCCATGAGTCACGTGGCTCAGACACACTGTATAATTTTTTTTTTTTTTGTGGTGCCGGGGATCGAACTCAGGCCCTTGTGCTTGCAAGGCAAGGACTCTAACCACTGAGCTAAATCCTCAGCCACACTGTATAATTTTAACCAGCGATAATAAGGATAACGACTGACTTCTATTGAGTGATGCTAAGTGCTCTTTACACCAGAGCTCATTAGTCCTCCTGGCGATTCTGAGGGTCAAGCAACCAGCTGGTGGAGCCATCAGGTAGACAGGAGAAAAGCTAAGGCCAGAACAGGACCAAAGCAGAGGCGACAAAGCCTAGCGTCAACACTCAAAGGTCCACTCTGCCTCCAATTCTTATTTAAGCCGGCGGATGCCAAACACGCATCAGAGTTAACTAGGAAAGTTTTCAAAAGAGTTTTTCTGTCTCCCCTCAGACTCACTGAGTCAGGGTTTCTAAGGACAGGGCTGAGATACCTAGCTTTTACCTATATTTTAAAAATAAAAAGATAAAAGATGTCTTTTAAAAAAAATAATCTCCCGGAATTCACACTTGTGACTATCCCACAAAAACGTTAAAGAAAGTGAAAATACTAAAAGGGTGCCGGGCCCTACGCTGGCTTATTCTCATCCTTCTTTTAGTCATTCTGTGCTCTGCTGGTCTCAAGTTCATGGCTCTGAGACACTGGAACTGTCTGGGCTCGTGCAGTTGGTGTTTCTGCAGACTGTTTGACCTTCACATCTGAACAGTGGCCGAGTCCCTTGCATCAGTGTGACCCATCTGTTGTCGCGTGCTGTCGCAGACAGTTCTGTCCTCACACCCCAGCATGTGCATCCAGCCAAAGTGGTGTCTGATCCCTGCAAGAGGACTGGGGTGCACTTGCAATTCATAATACCAGTCCCAGAGCGTCCCAGGGTAAGATGAGAGTACTACAAACGCCAGTTTAACCAAAGGCTTGATATCTGCTTCTATGTATGTATGTGTGTGTGTGTGTGTGTGTGTGTGTGTGTCCTGGGGATTTAACACAGGGAATTACCATTGAGCTACATCCCCAGACATTTTATTTTTTATTTTGAGACCTTGTCTCCCTAAGTCACTAAGTTGCCCAGGCTGGATTCAAACTTGGCATCCTCCTGCCTCAGCCTCCCAGAGTGCTGGGATTACAGGTGTGTGCCATCATGCCTGGCTGATAAATATTTCCTGTTAGGAGAAAAATGAAGCTTTTAGCAGTGCCGATCTCACAGAAAAGAGGATGCCAGCAGGGTGGAGAAGGAGGGAGTTCTGGACTTGAAGGTAGCCCCCAGTTCTGAACCTGCCCACAAATCTCCTTTCTCCAGCTTGAAGAACTGTACTGTCAGTCCTCAGTTTGGACTCCGCTGCAGGCAGATGCCTCTGCTCCTTCTTGGCAGCCCTCCACCGCCCACAGACAAAAATAGACCCGCACCCTCTGCGGGCACTGTGCTTTTGCTAAGGAGAAACACACCCAGTTGGTTTACTTTCCCTTCGCAAGTCCAGGAAATCTCTTGACAGAAAATATTGGGAAGGTTTAGTGAAGGCCAAGTGTTTAAGCTTTGAAACCTAAACCACTTGACAGGCCCTGGGAAGGTGAGGAAAGCCAAGAAACTTATGACCGAATCGAAACTCCTGTGTTTTGTGTCTCACCCACTAAATGTGGTAAGACATTCAGTAGGGTTTTAGACACAGAAAGATTTCGACACGCTGAGGCAGGTTTGTGCTCCATTTAGGAAAGAGCTTTCTAACGGAGCTGTCCATCCAGGACGAGTGTGCTAGGAAGTGTGAGATAATTCTGGCGGCATGTGACTCTGATTCTCCATCAACCATGAGAGAAGACCTTTAAGAAATCTCTCAGCCCTGATTCCCTAACTCAGTGAGCATTAGCACCGTAAAGTCTTGACCTTTTCCACACAGGGCTGGAAGCACAGTGTAGAACACGTGAACGCAAAAAGGTGCATTCAGGCGTCCGAACTGGTCTTGTTCCAAGGGCTATTCCTGCAACATCCCAAGGCCACAATGACTTACTGACACAAATCCTAGCCATAGTCCTGGATGTTTCAGGCACTGAGGATCCAGGAAGTCTCACTTCTGGGCAGCCTCTGTGAGTCGCCTCTCCTTTTAAAAAATAGTATGGGTCCATTGCCAAGAGTGTTATGCCCTCCTGGGGGACGCATAAGAGTTTGTTTTGGAGTAGCTCACACTCTCAAGTCTCTAACTCAGAACTCTTCTCTGATTCGATAGTTCCGATCACTTGGCTATTTTGGATTTGTATATCCAACTGTCTTTCTAAAAATCCATTAGACACCTCAAACTGAAAATATCTGAAATAGTCTTTTGTCACCAACCTGCTCCTTCATCAGTCTGATCCGTTTCCATTAATGGCAAATCCATCCTCCCAATGTCTTGGGCCCCAAACCTTGGAGTCATCTGTGACACTTCCTTTCACTCCTCATAGTCAGCCTTTCAGAAAATCCTATTTGCTCGTCTTTCAAAATGCATCCAGAGTGTGACGAGGTCTCACCACCTCCACTGCTACCACCTGATCCAAGCCATCATTATTTCTTATCATATTTATTACCAGAACCTTCCATCTTGCCACCCTGCTTCCATTTTTCAGTTTTTTGCACTCAGGCACCAGAGCAGGGTGATAGAAGGATCTAGATGCTGATCGTGGAGGTGGTTAGATGAGTGTACACATATGTTGTTGCTCATCAAATGGTACATTTGAAATCTGCGAGGTTTATTATATATAAATTACACAGTAATAAAGCAGGACTAAAACTATCAGATTGTGTCACTTCTTTGGTCAAAACTAGCAAAGATGGTTTCGCATTTCATTCAGAGCAAAGCCCGAAGTTCTTACAATGGCTGTTAAGGTCCTCTGTGACCTGTCACCCCTGCCACCCCCTGACCTTATCTCCTAGAACTTTCCTTTTTCTCACTTCGCTCTAACTGCTCGAGCCTCCTCACTGCTATCTGGCTTACCCACCTTGAGCTCTTCTACCTGCTCTTTGCTCTGTCTGGAAGTGGCTCATCCTGCTTATCTGCAGGGCTCGTCTCTCTCCTCTGTCGACTGTTCCTTCAGTTGTCGCCTCCAAACCATCTCACTTATCCAACCTGCCTTTTACTTGCGTATTAGGCCTTTCACATCTAAGGCAATGATTAGTGCAGTTGGGTTTATGCCCACTGTCTTGCTACTTATTTATTTACTCCATCTGTTCTCTTTTCCTTTTTACCTCCTTTCTTGATTTCTTTTGCATAAAGCCAAACCACAATTTTTAATGTTTCATTTGATCTTCTCTACTGGCTCCTTAGCTTGTTCATGCAATTGTCTGTCCTAGTTGTTACTCTAGAAATTATAAAGTGTCTCTGTAATTTAATCCAAGTATATCTCGAGGACCCAGGAAGTCTCACCTCTGGACAGTGACTGGATCGCCTCTCTTTTAAAAAAAAATAGTATGTGCCCATCACCAAGAATGTCATGCTTTCCTGATGGCCACATGGCAGTTTGTTTTGGAGATAGCTCGTGCTCCCTACATCTTGAAAGAAGATTAGACCATTTTATGCATAAGAGACATACAATGCTGTACTTGTATTATTCCTTTCCTAACCTTTGTGCTATTGTAATATCTTTTATTACTGCATATGGTATCAACTCCACACATTATTGTGAATTTTTGATTGCAAGTCAGTTGTATGGTATTCCTATATAATTTACGGATTCCTATTTTATTGAATGCCTTTATTATTTTTGATCTTCAAATCATCCCAGATCTGGCCAATAGGAATCCTTTTGGCCCTTTGTCACTGGTAGGACCCCTGTCGTTCTTTGAGCACTTTGTTACTTCTGGCAACAAACTCCAGGTTTACCTTAACTTCCTCCACCCTTGCCCTGACCTCAGCCATTTCTCCAAGGAGACTTGACGCCTTTTGTGGAAGATGATGCTCATAAGGGATCTGGGTCCTCAGCGTCACCCCAGTGTCATTCATTGTTGCTGGCTCCTGTCCTCTCAGTGGAGAGGGCTAGAAAATGTACATATATGTTCGCTCACACGCACATCTGTATCTACAGAAAACCGCGACTTCTCGCCAACGCCTCTGATTCTAACCCAACGTTACAAGGCTATTTACGGCTTCTCCTTTCCATATTTGCAACTCTCTCCACTCACAGAGAATTAGTATCCTCAGTACAAGGTTATCAAAAACATGATGAATATTCAAATGTTTAAAATGTATTAGAGTAATAAACATGTTACTATTAACTCCCCTCAAAATACTCCCTCTCTCAGAACGCACTCGTCCGTTGTTCTTTCCGCTTTCTGAAGTGGTCCTGCAAGTCCTCTTCCATGAGTGTCTTTAGTTGTGCTGTTGTGGCTGGCTCTATGTCCTGAACTGATTCAAGACATCTACCTTTCATGGATATTTTGACTTTAGGGAAGAGCCAGAAGTCATGTAGTGCCAGATTTGGTGAATAGAGTGCATGAGGATACCCTGTAATGTTTTTATGATCCTGCCTTTCCATTGGCTGGCACTCGACAGCAGCATTCACTATATTTTTTTTTATTATACCTCGTAAAGACTCTGATGAAAGAGGACTTGCAAAACCGCTTCAGAGAGTGGCAAGAACAATGGGATGAAGTATGTTCAAAGCAAGTTGGAGTATTTTGAAGAGTATTAATAGCAAAGTGTCCTTTACTGTAATAAAATTTTTTATTTAAACATTCACCGTATATTTTGATCATTCCATATTCATTTGTGTATTTGCTCTATCTTCCTGTACATAACCAGTATTCTGGCCACCCTGGGACCAGTCCTTGGAACTGTTGCCCCACCAGTTCCACCACTGATATCAGGGCTGGATCCTTCCTGCCCATGCTGGAGCTCAGGGCCCCTGTTGGGCCCTGATGAATGGCCCAACAGCCTTGGTAGGGCAGCAGGGGGCTGGTGGGGTTGCTCCAGTGCTGATAATCTGAAAAGCAGATGCAACAGGAAAGTGGGGATGCCAGAGGATATGCCACGGGTATCAGGCAGGATACAGAAGAAAAACATGCCAGAAGGCATGCGGAATTGGTAGAAAATAGAGGGGTGGAAGTACTGGAGTTCTTGATAAAAATCAAAGACTAAGTATGACGGGGAGTAAACTATCTGGAGGACCCAGCCATTTCCAAACAGCTGCCGAATGCCAGATTATATCTACACATGACCACAGAGAAATCTGATTCCATTGGAACTTTCATTGTCAAGTAGGTAACATCTGGGAGAAGTGCCATATAGCGGACATTTTTCCAAACAGGGATTACAGGTGCTTCCCCTCCAGTAAATTAAACCACTAAGTGCAGAAGTTAAAGTAAACACGTGTACACTCGCACACAGACTGAACATAATACTGGCCCCCAATCAAAAACCATCAGGAAGCCCGGCTTCAAGGCAAGGCCTCTGTCCTGAAATGACACTGTCAGAATCAGATAGCACAGGTAGCGGGGAGAAAAGGCAGAGACGGCGCCTTCTCAAGATCCTGAACCCAGGAGATGCCCACTGGAAACTGGATCAATTAATATGTGAATAAGTAAATAGGGAACCTGAGCTGGGCCTTGAGGACTGAGTTGGATTTGTGGACATGAGAGGGAGGAGTGGAATTCACTTAGGAAGCAGCTAAGCAAGGACCAGAGCAAAGTCACAGCATGCCCGACCGCGTGACAGTAAAGTGGATGCACATGCTGTGTTGGGGTGACAGAGGTCAGGGCCTCAGCAGAGGACATCAGCAGCAAAGTCAGTGCTTGATGCCACTTGGCAGCGCAGTCACGCGCCCTTTTCCTCCTCCATCCTCGAGGGTGGCTGGTCAAAATGCCCCACCCCCAGCACACAGCCCTCGCGGGCTTCTGTGAGCAGCATCGAGACTCTGACCTTTCTCAGCCCCCTGCCTCACCCACAAATGGCTGCATTTAGCCTCACTCATAGCTTCTTTCCTCCCCGATCACAGAGATATCTTATCCAAGGTTAATTCCCCAAGCCACACTCACGTCTCTTCCTTTCCCCCCCCAAAACATGGTCACTCCAGTTGTTGCCGTCAACCCCTGTCAGGTCTTTTCCAAAATCTGTGAACAGGCAGACATCTGCCCCTTGCCAGCACAGGACGTGTCCCCCTACAGTCCTTAGCCACTGTCTTTTGACTGTGTCTCCTCTGAAAGTCAAGTGTTGCTGTTGTGACCAGATGGAGTTGGGTTCTGCAGAAGGTGGCCAGCCCCTGAGGCTCCTCCCTCAGGAGCTGGAGCTGGTCTCCTGAGGAAGACTTCAAGGAAGGAGCCGGTTCTCTCTCACCCTTCTGCTTTCCGAAACCCGAGGTCACAGCAAGGAGGTCATCAGATGCCTTGGTCCTGACCGTGAGAAATACATTTTTGTTCTTGATGAATGACTCAGTCTATGGTATTTTGTTGTTGCAGACTGTGTATGATAACTGTTCTTTTTCTTTCCTTGAACAGCAAAACTTACTTTTTGTTAAATATTCATGTATATTTTCTTTAATTATAGAAATAATACAT
The DNA here is from genome assembly GCA_004026905.1 of Hystrix cristata. Classification (NCBI taxonomy): domain Eukaryota; kingdom Metazoa; phylum Chordata; class Mammalia; order Rodentia; family Hystricidae; genus Hystrix; species Hystrix cristata. Next base: position 5,281 of record PVJO010027232.1, on the reverse strand, counting down.
GTTTGTTACAGAATATTTAGAAAACAAACAATACCGCACAGGGAAAAAGAAAACACTTTAAAATCTTGACGCTCATATGTGGTATCTCCTTCCAAAAATTTTTGCTTCCGTCTATATGAATCCACATAGTGTGATCAAAATACACAGTGAATACACTGTATTTAAATTTTAAAAAAATGTATTACAGTAAAAGACACATTGATGCTGCTCTAGCCAAATGTGAAAGAAAATGCTCTTATAGGATATAGTTCCAGTAAGGGTTCTACAGCAAGGCTGCTGGGCCCCAAAGTGACAGCTCTTTAAAGTTCCCCATGCTATGGTTTGAATGTTTGTGTCCTTTCAAAATTCATGTTGAAATTTCACCCCCAGGGCAATAGTAGGGGGCCTCTGGGGAAGTGATTCAGTCGTCAGAGCCCCACCACTGTGAACGGGACTAATGGCCTCATGAAAGTCTTCGGAGAACTGCCTGCTGTCCCTTCTCTGCCCTTCCTCTACATGAAGACCCAGGGTCTGCGCCTCCCGCCGTGTAAGGCTGCAGCAAGGAGGAGCCATTTGGGAACCCAGAGCTGGGCAAGTCCTTACCAGCCACAGAAGCGTGGGAACCTGCTCTTAGACTTCCTAGCTTCTAGAACTGTAAGAATTCCTGTTGCTTATAAGATTATCGAGTCTGTGGAATTTTTGTCATAGCAGCACCCCAAATGGACACACTTTCACTTCTGGGAGCCACACATGCTGCCAAAGTGGCCAGGTGAGATGAGTTCCAGAATTGACTCCCCTAGGAGAACGGGGCACCGCTACCCTTGGGCACTCTGCCTCAATGCCAGGTTTGGTTCAAGGTGCCAGGTTCCTTCTCTGTGATAACTCAGTTCTCAGGGCCCACACTACTTACAAGAGCATAGTACTTATGCGCTTTCTTGTTGTGTTTGAGTGTTTGCACATGGGGCAACTTGGAGGCCCCAGTATTCAGCATCCTGTCCTTTGGGTCTCAAGGATCATTTCTTTTTCTTTCTTTTGTTTCCCTAACCTGGTACTTTTTAAGGAAAAGGCAGGGAAGAGGGAGGGTGCTTTGCTGGAGCAACACAAGCCTTGAGATGGTTCACAAGCCTCACAGCAGCAAATCGAGAACATCCTGTTCCTGACAGCCCTCAGTGGCCACGCGGGAACCTTATGCCTTTGCCACAATGAGGTCAAAAGGGTCTGGTGGAAGGGCGAGACTGAAGTAGGAATTCAACCATGGGAGGAGAAGCAAGCTCAAATGTGTGCCAAGATACCAATCTTCTGGGCCCATGAAGTCAGCCCAGTTAATAGATGCTTCAAGCAGATCATCCATGAATAGTTGACATGCACAAAACAGCTTCCATTTGTATCGCGTCCCCCACAGTTCATCATGAGCTTTTACATTCATGATTTTATTTGATTCTAACCACAACTCTTTGAGAGAAGCACTAGTCTCCCCATTTTACAGATGAGATCATGGAGGCTCAACAAGATGAAAGGATCTGCCCAGTATCCCTCTCATTTAATAAGTGCTGCAGTGGGAACCCAGATTTCTGATTTCTTGGATTTTCTTTCTTGTTTGACACATTTAAGCCCTATTGTCATATATGCACATTCACAAATAATACTGAAAAGTGAGGGAAAATTGTCTACCTATTAGAAATTTTATTCACATGATCTTAATGAACATTTCCCTTTTTGAAATTCAGTTTCACTTGTCAGGGTGTCACAGATGACAAGAAGACATACAACTTCAGGGTTAAGTTACCACCTCTGGGCCTTACATTGGATCCTCAAGCCAATCCTCTTTGCATAAGTGACTATCTCCATTTGATAACCAAGGATCCGGCGGGACCAGAGAGATCAAGGGACTTGTTCAAGGAGTTGTGACTAATAAGTGGTCCAGACAGGACTCGAGTTCAGCTCTTTTAGGCAACAGAACCCAGGCCGGAGGCGTCAGAGGAGACAGGACAAAGCACGCCCTCGCCTTCCTGCCCTCTGCGATCGTCCCCTGAGGGGTTCACCGAGCAGGCGCAGAAGTCTCTTCAGTCCATCCGTGTGGCAACTGCTCGTGTGTCTGCAGGAGAGGAGCCCGGCTCGGGGGCTTGGCCCACAGGAGGTCCGGAGGAGCCCCGAGTCCTCCCCGCCAACCCTCACGCCAGCCCTTTGGAGGGCGAATATCTGAATCATCTCGGCTTTCAAGAAGTTCAAATCTGGATGAATCGACAGCAGAGCTTCCCATCCCCAGGAGAAAAGAAAAGATTTTCAGCTTCCAGTTTTAAAAAAAGATAAAAGTTCTTTTAAGAGTTCTATCTGATCTCTTTTATAACCAGCTCTCTGAACTTCCGGGAGGCTCCCCTGCCTTTCTCAAGCCCTCCTCCCATGTCTGGCCCTGATTTCTGGTTTCTGGCCCCGTTGTCAGCAGTCTGGGGCCTGAATGAGGACCACAGTCTATGAAGATCACACTCCAGACGGGAAGGCAAAACTTGACTCCATCACTCCTGTCTGGTTGCTTAGCATTTGTGTGTATTTTTGGCCTATGTTTGTCCAGTCTGTCCATTAAACCAGAATCACAGAATGACAGGAATGGAGGAATGTAAGAGTCCTTTAGTTCATGGGGCAACTCCATCAGTGTCGTCGACCAGGGAAGCAGAATCTTCTAGCCACTATCACCTCGAGGGACCTCTCAGTTTGGCCAGTAGACCTGCCTGCTTCTGCTGTGCCAAGGAATGGCAGTGTGGCACTTCTCTGAGGCTGGGGCCAAGCCACCTTGCCCCTGGTCCCTGCCCTCTCTGCTGCCACCACCGAGCAGCGCCCTTCCCTCCTGGACCAAGCTGTCTCTTTGCTGGGAGCAGGGGTGCAGGTGGGGATTGTAGCCCACAGACTCTCCTGTACCCATTTCTGCACGTGTCTTGCCCCCACATGTCCCAGCCTGGGAATCTCAGCAGGGCATTCGCACTCGCTGGTGGCTTGGGTTGGCCTTGGTCATCACACCCTGAGGAGGATTAATAAACTTCCCGGGCCTGTTGGGTGACTCTGGCTTGGGAAACCATCCAATCCAGAGCCAGGTCTGTCCCCGTAGCACAGCATGCGGTGCTGTGACTCAGAGCTTATAAATGCTGCAGTCACCACCACTGTGTTCCTGGGGATGACACATCTTCCCAAATGCGATCGCAATGGGGCGCCGTCCACCGTCGGCTCCTAGCTGCTCTGCAAGGCTGTTGAAGCTCCTGGCAAGCTGCTTTTTGTGTCAGTTCTGAATTATTCCAGCGAAGGGAACCATTAGTAGTTTGAATAATCCAAAGGGAAAAGTTATGACAAATATTTTAAACTTGCTTCTGGAATGTGTTAGGTGATGTATTTGTTTTGGGCAGGGCATTTGCCTTCTTAATGATGCTTAATTCAGGGTAATGAGAAAAAGAAATGTCATTCCATCATCCCAGAGTAGTTAGAAAGGAGGCCCTGGAGGTGGAAAGGAAAAAGAGGAGCCACTGGGCAGGGCTATAAAACAATATTCTAACCTCACAACAGCCAGAGACATCTGCACTCAGACCCTGCAGGGCGAGGGGATTTCACAGCCGAGCGCAGGTGCTCCCTGGGCAGGGCCACACCTCTTGTCATCTTCCCCTTGTGTAGTGAGGTCTGCCACCTTGGGAGCAGGGAGAGGAACAAACCAGGCAGAGAAAGAAGCGTTTCTGGTGTCCAGGAGGTAGGGAGCTGTAGCTTCAAATGAAGCGGGAGAGTAACGTTCCCCCTCCAACCTATTGATGGCTAACTCCCACTGGCCTCTCCAGGGTCTTAGAACTCATAGTTCTTAATATCAGAACACAAAGTCAGCAGAGAATAAGGCAAGGGAGAGGGAGACAGTATGAACTGCACAGCATTCATAGGCTGAAGTTCTAACCTCCAATGAGACGGTACTAGGAGAGGGGACATTTGGGTAAATACGTCCTCGTCCCCATGAACGGGACAAGTGCTTTCATAAAATAGGCCCAGAGGAGCTAGCCTGTTCCTTCCACCCCATGAGAACACAGCTAAAGGGTGCCATCTATGAACGTGAAAGCTCTCACTCGACACTGAATCTGCCAGAGCTTCGATCTGGGACTTCCGAGCTTCCAAAACTAGGAACAAAAAGTTTCTGTTGTTTATAAGCTACCCTGCCTCTAGTATTTTGTTATAACAGTTAAATAATATTATGAATGTATTTTGGAAGCTGTACTATCCTGTGCAATTGTTAATTATCCCTACGTATAACCACGACTTACCTCAGTGAGACTCACGCAGTCTTGGAAACAGAATGCGGAGGACAGGCGTCCCTGGGGTGGGCCACCCTAGGGTTCAAAGGGCTGTGTTGTCATATATATCAAGAGGAATATTCAGGCGTGCGCCTAAACATCGCCATTCTGATTCTGACATAGGTAGAAAGGCCACAAGCACCTGGAGTGGGCCTGCCCGCCCTCTTGCATGTAGTCCTTTCTCATTTCCCTGACATTTGATAGAGTGTGTTAGTGATTCTAGATCTCAGCCTCGTCGGAAATGCCTGGCGATCAAATCGCAGTCCCCCTGGACTCAGTAAGAGCGCTCTTCCAAATGCTGTGCCCAGGGTCCCCTTTTTTCAAGGGATGGGGAGGAGCAAGGACCCTGGAGAGGCAGGGGTGGGGGAGGGTAGTGGTGTGTGTGTGTGTGTGTGTGTGAGAGAGAGAGAGAGAGAGAGAGAGAGAGAGAGAGAGAGAGAGAGAGAGACTGTCATTGATCTTCAACGACTTTCCCATTTGACCATCTTTCCCCATAAAGGACAGGGGAGAAAAAGAAATATGGTTGAAGTTTCAGAATACCCTAAATTTTCCTTCTCTGGTCTGTACCCTCCTTATCTCTCATATTCTTTTTTTCCTGTCTGTCTTCTTTTTTGTGGTAGTAGGGATCGAACCCAGGGCCTTTGCACTAACCTACATCTCCAGCTTGCCCTCCCTCCCTCTGTTCTTCTTCTTCTTCTTCTTCCTCTTCTTCTTCCTCCCTCTCTCTCTCTCTCTCTCTCTCTCTCTCTTATTTTTTATTTTGAAACAAGTTCTCCCAGTTGCTAAGTGGCCAAACTGAGCTCAAACTTGCAATCCTCTTGCCTTAGCCTCCCACAGTGCTGGGATTACAGGTGTGTACTACTGTGCCCATCTCCCTTCTTTTTTTGACCACTGTTCTCATCCCTGGCTTTAATGTTTCCATTCTCTTGTCCTTGGAACTTAAGCCACTGGGCATATAGCATCAAATAGGAGACTCCTTTAGAGGAAAA
>PVJO010027231.1:0-19968 GCA_004026905.1 Hystrix cristata | reverse complement strand
TCAAAATTTTCTATTAGGTGTAATCAGATATAAATTCAGCTGGAGATAATTAGAAGAGGAGGATAACTCTAAGGTTGGAATAGAAAAGAAGGGGAGGAATAGAAGGTTCTACCCCATCCCATCACCCACTGCCTCAAGCACCCTTGAGAACAACAAAGGAAACTGAGAATATTAAAGGACTTTAGGATTTTATTCTTGGCTCTCTAAGGCAAAAGATTTATGTCTGGAATCATGGAGGAACAAAGAAAGCAAAGAGCTAAAAGCAAAAAGACATTAACATCTGAATAGTGATTAGACACAGAAAAATATCCCTCTATACATCTACAATAAACTCAGGTACATCTCTATGCCTACAGTTCAAAATGGAGGAGAGAGAGTGCCCAAAACATTTTTAGTGAACAGAGTCAAGAAATGAAAAACAAGATAGAGTTGCTATTCTTCACGGCTTATCGCATGTTAAATGCCATTGAAAAATTGGTCATTCGAGAGATGCAGATCAAAACAACACTAAGATACCATCTTACTCCAGAAAGAATAGCTGTTAACAAGAAATCAACCAATAACAAGTGCTGGCAGGGCTGCAAGGAGAAAGGAACCCTCCTGCACTGTTGGTGGGAATGCAGACTGGTCCAACCACTGTGGAAATCACTGTGGAGATTCCTCAGAAAACTACAACTAGAGGTTCCATTTGACCCGGCTATTCCTCTGCTTGGTATCTTCCCAGAAGAATTAAAATCATCATATCACAGTGATATATGCACAACCATGTTCATAGCAGCACAATTTGTAACAGCTAAGTCTTGGAAACAATTTAAATGCCCAACAACTGATGAATGGCTGAAGAACATGTGGTTTTTCTACACAATAGAGTACTACACCACCATAAAGAAGGATAAACTAGAGTCATTTGTGTGTAAATGGATGTTTCTTGAGAACATACTATTGAGTGAAATAAATCAGACACTTATCAGTACACATCGAATTGTTTCTCTGATATGAGCAACCATAAGTGTAAATAAGGACAAAGGGGTATAATAGATATTATGTTAAAAAAAAAGAGAGAGACAGTATTCAAAAGAGAGGAGAACTAGATAGGGAAAAGGGGGATAAAGAAGAAGGTTAAAAGAAAAGATGAAAGGGGAAAAAATGGAAAAATTTGAATAAACTTGTAGCAAATAGAGAGGGGTGGGTGAATGGAAGGGAGGGGTGGGGAAGGGGGGGGAAGGCAGGATACATCATGTACAGTTACAAAATAACCATGTTGATTATGATCATTATGTATATAATGTACCAATACATGCTCTTGGTAAAAAATTAAAAAAAAATTTAAAAAATCTTCCTAGATTTCCATGTATTTAATTTTATTTTAATAAATAAGAAAAAAATTATTGGGTAGATACTTTCTCAACTCCTAATTTTGTTTTTCCTATAAGGTTTTAAATTCAAAGTCGGGAAGGGAAACTTGTGTTTTTAAAATTACTATAATATAAATGTGTTTGCCTTTTGACTTTTCTGTTTTGTTTGTATAGAATTTTTTAAGATAGTAGAGGATCATATTTGATCATTAGTAATTCTCAAACAAGGGGACCTACAAACGTAAATGTTAAATGACTTGTCTACGACTTGTCACAAAGGCAAGGAAGACAGACAAGACCAGTATGAAGGCTTTCAATTTCCCAAATTTTGAAGAGATATTTATATCCCCCTGCTGGTCATTTTAAAATGAAAAAGAAAAATTCTCCTCAAATTCAGAATAACCAAAAAAGCTTTTCTCCCACTTTTGTTTGCTCTGCATCCTCTTCACAACATCTATCTACTAGCTAAATTATGGTAAAATTCCTTTGAATTGAAGTGCTGGCTACTAAGTCCCATGAGTTCTTGGACAAATCATTAAACCAAAATTTTAGTTTCTTCACCTGTCAAATGACAATCAAAATTGGTGTAGGTTGAATTGAATAACCTATAGAAATACTTTTAAACCTTGGATTTTCACTAATAATTTATCATGTATGCTTTTGATTATTCTTTTTCAGAAAACTTCAATGACATACTATTCCTTGTGGAATAATATTTACATTCCCATGCAAGACATTCAGAGTCCTACGTGACGCCCATTTTCTATCTCCATAGCTAACACTTATGAAGTAATTACTTTGTGCCAGAGATATATTGCACATTTATTGCCTCATGTAAACCTCATGTCAAGGCTGTGATAAAGGCATAATTATTATCCTAATTTTATAGCTATTTGTTGATTCTTGGAAAGCTGAAAAAACTTGCCCCAACCCACGCAAAGAGTAAGGAGGGATGGAGCATGAAGTCAATTCCAGGTTGACTAATTCCACAGTAAACTACACTATCATAACGTACTTCTTCCAAATATTTTTTTTACTAATCATCACGCTACCATGTTAAACTGCCATGCTCAACTCCATGATAAATACCTTATCTTGTGATGAGGAATCTTGGTGTTGAAACTCACATAGAGGCTGAAGGATGACAGCTGAGTACCTCATCCAAGTAGGTGGTGATTGAAAGGGCAGGCTTTGGAAACATGGCCACCAGTTCTGCAGCAGGCCAGCAGTACAGCCCTGACAGTCATTCTACCTCTCTCTTCTCATCCTCCAAAAAGTATAATACTGAATCCTACTCAGAATGTTGCTGTAAGAAATATATAAGTAAACATATGAGCACCTTTTAGCATGTTGATTGGCCTCATGTACAGAAAATGTTCTGTGAAGGTTAGAGGGTTTTGTTTTCATTGTGATTCTATCCCCTTGCCACATCCAAGATGATTCTGTATGTCATTAGACTTCACTCCACCTAAGTATCTGGGCCTTTGCCGCCTTCATCTAGTTAGATAAGTAGTCTGTATAGATCTCAGCCGAGATGTGCTTCACTAATGAATCCATTTTTATGTGCCTACCATGTCCCCCTTCTTTTCCATCCTCTTGACTTGTGTTCTCTCATTATGCTTACAGTCCACACTAGTATCTCCTTTGAGCACTTATCAAAACTGTAGTTAAATAATGAGTTGGACTTAATAAGTGTCAAACTTTCTATACTTTTCAGAAACCATAGCCTTTGTTACATCTTACACAGCAAATAGAGAGTGCTTGAGAGAAACACACTGAATTAATGAAGAATGAAGAAATGAATCCCATGCTTCTTTGTTTTACTTTTTAAATTTATATACTGTTTTGTGGCTTGAAAATCTATTTCCTTTGTCATTTTTCCTATGAATTGTTCTGTCTGTATCGTGAGTTTTCAGATTTCCTGGCCAACAGTAATTGACTAAAAATATTTATAGGAATTTCCCATAGTTATATCTGTGCCAGTGACAACTAAATTACCAGTTTCTTCCTCCTTAAATATTAGATTTCTGAAATACAAGTAGATTAACTCCACTAAGAAAACAAGAAATAGACATCTTTTCATGTTTTGCATACTGCTTTTAGACTGCATTTTCAATGTATGCCTTAAAATTTGCATAATCATTCATGAATTTCCTTTCATTTGAATACTACAGAAATGACAACTTAAGATATATTGTTTGTTGTTTATTCAAAATGGATTTCAATTATCGAAGTAGGTTTTTTTTTTTTTCCCTCGGTGCTGGGGATTGAACTCAGGGCCTTGTGCTTGCAAGGCAAGCACTCTAACCGCTGAGCTAAATCCCCAGCTTGAAGTAGATTTTATTATGCACCTATTTTCATATTTGAATGGACTCAGTTAGTAATGTGACCATGTATACTGGTGCTGCTTTGGAACAGGGACTTGAAATATACTCTGGTATACTGAATATACTCTGCAATACTCAGGAGCAGTGTTATTCTATCCCACTAAATTATCGAGGGTGGGTTCCTAAAACTTGGAATCGCAAGCACATGTCATGCTAGATTTATCAGTGTTTATACTGCACGTACCGTAATATATCAAGACTTCAAAACACTGTGGAAATAAGCTTGGCTGACTGTCATTTCTAGCCAACAGTGAACTCTAATTCTTGGAGAAATGTGCCTCTCTCTTTGAGCTGAAAACATGCAGAATTTGTACCTTAATTTTGCCCCAGAATAAAAAGAAAATATTTTTTAAAACTGTATTTTATAGTAAATATGCATATTTCTGTTCATGACCTAACTCTACCACCTTAGTGATGCCAGGCACAAGTAACTGCTTAATTTTAGAGTATTACAGAGTTATAAACTTAGAGAATCAGTTCCCTCTCTACTCCTTAGAAGATGGGTAAATGGTTTATATAATCTTGAGACTCCTTCTCAGTCTGTAAAGTGGGTTTCATTGTAGTTCATGCCTCATATAATTGCCGTGAAGATTTGGAGACATAGTGCCTTAAAGGGTTTAGCACAGATTCTATCATATAGGAAATACTCAAAAAATATGAATCATCATCATTTTCATTGGTATATTTATTATACTGTTCAGGTGTCATTCAAATAAGCATGTGCTATTTATTCTTTCCACATGTGTACACTTATTCTTTTTTACATGACATGGGTATTCATGGTTAGCTGACATATTTTATACCCTTTGTATTATCACCTCATGGACAATATGTGATCTGTCGGTTGAAATCTGATGTGCTGTTTTGTCTTTATGTTCATTATAACAGAAGCACTTGTCTTCCAGAAATGACAATTGAGTACTCGTTCTGTGCCACACTGTTAGGAACTGGAGAAACAAATGTGAACAATGTGATATGACTGATAGCTTTTTGATTAAAATTTATCAAAAAGTCTAGTATTTTTAAAGCCACAGCTATGGCCAAATTCTAGAGAAATAGAAAAAGAAAATTAACTCTTTTTAATATTATACTTAAAGCATTTATGCCAAATAAGGTATCCCCAAGTTAATTATCGAATTTAATGGAGCCACAGTTGAATAACTGCAGAAGTGACTGGGGAAATAAACATCAATAAGGTGTGTATGTTCCACATGCGCTTCCTTTAACAGTAATATCTAACAATAATATCTACCATGGGGTATTTTCTTTGAATTCTAGACACACATTTTGAAAACTGCTGAGCCCAAGTTTTAAGAGAAAAATATCAACTATTTTTGTGTATGTTTCTGCTATCTTCAAAAGCTGATCTAGAGGATTCACCACAGTCAAGTTTATGGTACTGTAGATGTCCTAAAATCTGGTATAGTCAATTATTTTTCTGTCTTTTTAGTGGACATTGATGGGTGGAGAAAAGGAATGCCTTATCGATTTTATAATCAAAATAGTCTTATTGGTTCTTCCTTTCTTCAATAGGCTCCCAAACAGGTCTCCCTAAAATCGGAAAACACATGTACTGGGAGTAAAAGGACTGCAGGATGCACACCTAGCATGTAACAAGGGCAAGGATGAGGCTGGTAAGGTAGGCTGTGGCCAAATGGTGAGGGACCTTGAATACTATGCTAAGGAGATAGAAGACAATATAGCTTTAAGCAGGATAGCATTATAACCAAATCCACACTCAGGAATTACTTCGGTGCCTTGGAAAGTGGACTAGGGAGGAGAGAGAGCAGAGGTAATTTGGAGGTTAGAACAGAAGCTGAAACAGTTGGAGCCAGGGTAGAGAAGTTCTAATGAAATAAAAAAGTAAGAAACTCCGGGACCTTCCAGTAGTTATCTTTGCCAGATAAGGAAAAGTAAGAGGCAAATTCTTTTAGAATCATTTATATTTCTATTATACAGCATGTTCCCATATATTTATGCTTTTTCAGTTAATAAAGTCTAAGCATTTAAAAGCACAACCCGCCCCACCACACACACACACACACACACACACACACACACACACACACAGAAAACCTTAATAGATATCAGGGAACCTCAGCAAACAAGGAGAGAATTTAATTTGGAAAATTAGCACACTGCCTGTGTAAAAACTAAGCCAGGCTTGGGAGGTGATGGAAGGGGAGACAGGGAGAAGTAATGCACACATACATGGATGGAAGACATCATCATATTGTTTATTTAGATTTTCTATAAAATAATGATTATTATTATTATAAATACTGCAACATATCCTAAAGTTAAAAAGGCATACGGCACTGATTGATTAACGCATTGGTCTACTGGCGCACCCTTCTCTTACTGGTTTGATGAGAACATATAACTTTCCTCAAACATTGAAGAAAAGGACCTGGAAAAACTTAAAATTGTTTTCTTTGAAGTATGAAGAAGTTGAAGAGAGAATAAAGAGAAGCCTGTTATTATGCCATTTTTTCAAAAGAGCCAAATCCTAGAAAAGTATGATATCAAAGATATCTTGCTGCATAATTAGAAAAGAGAATTAGTACCTTAATATTATCAAAACTATAGTGAGATAATTGGTCATAAAATAGCTTTTCACTTCAGTTAAATGGAATCCAAACACTGCATTCTAATTGATCATTTTAATTGATCACAAAAAATTCTCCTATAAAATTGTTACGCAATATCTGTGAAGGATACAAGTGCGAAGGACACATGTAAGCTCCTCAGTGGAGGCGCTAATCTTCTCGTGTCCTTCTTTTGCAAACTGCCACACTGACATGAGCAGTAAATTCATTGGCTTGGCGCCAAGGTGTGTCAGGACCTCGAGTGTGACAGGCAGCAGAGTGCACACATGCAAACATGAGGCTGAAAGTCCAGCCTTACCTAAACACAGTGAATAAAGAACAAGGTAAGAAAAGTGTGAAATCAGAGAGTCATACAAAACAGCATTTCCCAACAGTGTGGAGAATCTTCGGTATACACAGTGTAATGAAAATTATTAAACTGCTTTGAGAAAGGGTTCAAAAATTCAATCCAGTTTCTACTAGTGACTTAAAATACAACCTTTACATGCTTTGAAACTCAGTCCGTTCATCTATCTGAAGAGCAGAAATGTTCTTGGAATCACTGTGCAATAAGGTGCATTTGGGAAGCTATTAGAGGTCAAGGGTTTTGAAATTATACAAGATATAAAAATGCAAAAAAAACCCCACTTTTTTCTGCTAGTCTAGCTCAGTAATCGAAGTATTCAACGCACAGCTAAATATCTAGATTATCTTTCTAAAGATATCTAAAGTTCATTATATAAAGACACTTTCTCATTTTCCAGATAAAATTCATTTTTATCAACTATCAAACAGTACGAATTCCTATGTCCCCTGCAATCCCAACACCAAAGTGATGTTAGTTCCAACCAGCCACAGACCGAGGAAAGCAAAATGATTAGTGGGACAGAAGAGAAGAGCTTTGCTGTGGAATTTATTATCTTAGATGCCAGTGATCTAGTTCCCAGAGAGCTTGAATATGATGTGATTTATCACATACAGTACCATGAGGAGTACAGAGACTTCACTAACTACAGGGAGATAAGGTGGAAAACAGTAAGTAAAACCATTACTGAAGCATAGCCTCTTTCGGCAGTCTTGGGAACTGCAAATGCTAGGGAAATAAATACAGCAGACAGCTCAGTTACCATAAAGAATAATCATGGGTGTTTGGAGTTGTTTGGTTTTGTTTTTATTTTTAACACTGTATCTGTTTCAAATCAAAAGGGGCACAGCCAATTTTCATCCATAGTTTCAAGTGTTCTTCTAAATTCAAGTAATAAATTCTAAATGTGTGGAAAGGAGAATGGAAAACATTTCAACTATAGATACACAGGTGTCTTAATTACTGTTATGAACATTTTATACTAGTGAAAATAGATGATTTAGAAGATGAAAGACCAAAATACAAGTTGTAGCTTTCTTACACAATAGACCAAATATAACTGTTCTAGTACTGATTTGGTAACTTCACTGCATCAGTAACCAAGGACCTTTATGTATTATTGCTAAATCACCCTGCTTGTATACCTGCCGATTTTAGATGGTGTCTCTTCAGCTCCTGCTAAGCCATTCATACTCAGTCAGCTAGAGAGAAAAACAAAGTGAAAGAGACACACAACTCACAAGTTATGGAAACTTTAGTTTGTCACCCACTAGCCAGGGCACCAGCATATCTACATGCAAGAGGGATAGAAGTGGTGTTTGTTGCTCAGCCATCTGCTTCACTAAAGTTTGTTAAGAAAGAGTGGGAAGAGAGCCTGTCCAAGGAAGGACCGTTGGTTTTGGCCACAGTCCCCCACTTACCTCTGCCCTAAAAGTACAAATCCCTTTTTCCCATATATCAAACCACAACACGAGGAGCCATATGAAGACCAGGGGATGGCTACACTTTGCCCGGAAATGGACTTCCAACCTGGCGCAGCTTTAGAATTGCCCCCTTGTAGAGCACGTGAATAGCCCAAGGCAACAATTCCAAAGTTGATGTGCAGTTCTCTTGATATGCTTTGTCATGTTCAGGACATTAAAACATAAGGAAATGTTCTTTCTTCTCCCCTAAACTAATATGAAATGTTGGAATGAGAATGGGCACAGATGTATTGAAAATCTTCTTTTAGAAAGAAGCATGAAAAATTAAGCAGCCACTTGCCTAAATTCCACGGGGCAAGAGTGGTGAAAAATCTTACCCATCTTGTCCCATCTTATCTTCTGCATGAGTGATACAATGATAACTGGCCCAGGTGGGAAAAAGTAAGTAGTACTTTCAATGCTTTTATAAGGCAGACGTATGACAGAGACTGGCATATTCAGCCGTAAAACTCAGGGGTCTGCTGTGTCAATAGCGTGTCCATGTGTCTAGTGGACTGGGGTAGGGTTTGACAAACATTTTCTGTGTAGATCTAGATAGTAAATATTTAGGCTCTGTATGTCATCTGGTCCATGACACAGCTGCTCAGCTTTGCCACGGTAAATGCAGGAGCAGTGTTTGATGATGATATGTTCTAATAATTTTTTTTAATATAAAAACAGGGGGCAAGGCAGATTGGGTCTTAGTTTGCTGACCCTTAGTCTAGGGTGGTTCAGTGTAATTCTGCAAAGAGAAAGAACTCACACTGTACTAAGAACCAATTTATTTCCTTATGATGGGCCAGGTAACTTACTTCTCAAATTCTGATAGAAGTGCATTTATATCCCAGAGGTCCATTTCTAAAGGGGTATCCCCTACTTTCTTAAAGATTCACTGAGGAACATCTTCCCTAATAAAGAAATTTTCTCTTAACAGAACTAATGTGGAGTTTTAATTCTGCTTTTGAACTTTTGGTTTCCTGTAATTTTTTTTCAGCTTCTATTCCATTTTAGTCTAAGTTTTGTGTCTTCTTATGCTGTACTGTTTTCCATATTCATTAAGAACAAAAAGCTTATACAATCTAAACAAAATTGTATTTTGTTTGTAGTAGTTGTTTGGACCTTTTCTCCACCATGCTTATCTTGTACAACTTTTCTTTTATTATAACATCTTTCACATGCTTAAGGTTATTGCTGCTTTTCCTTTATTCTCTACTCTTGACTAAAGAACAAAAATATGTATATTTATGACAGTTTTATTTCAAACTTCAGGATGGATACATTCTTTTTTGTGGGTGGGTGCTGGGGATCAAACTCAGGGCCTTATGCTTGCTAGGCAAGAACTTTACCACTGAGCTAAATCCCCAACACCTCCCCACCTGGTTCTCTTTTGTCTTTATAATTCACCACCTAAGTGAACCAGTAACCATTTTGTTTGGTTGGTTTTTTGTTGTTTCGAGGTAGTGAAGTTGAACCCAGAGGTTTGCACATACTAGGCAAGTGCTCTACTGCTGTGCTGCATCTCATTTTAGATTTTATGTTTGAGGAGAAGTTGATGTACGCAGGCTCTTGCCAAATTCCTGTTGTCTGGAAAACATGTGCCTGGTGTGGCTTTGCTGAAATGTGATAAGACGGCAAGTTGTTCAGCAGTTACCACTTACTGTTTCCCAGAATACGCCAAGGGAAATTTATTCCTAGATAGTTTGAAATACTTATTTTTCAAAAACAGTTTATAAACACTGTAAGTTTTACAATAAAATGCTCCACATATTTTTTATGAATGAACCACAAAATCCCAGGAAGCGGGAGTTACACGTCACCTCCAGGAGTGGATCGCTGCAGAATGGCTGTAAAATGTAGGAGAGAGAGAGAGAGAGAGTGAGAGAGAGGCAGACAGAAGAGAGAGAGGAGAGAGAGGGTGGGAAGGACAGAGAAAGAGAGAAGAAAGAGAGAAAAGAGAGAGGAGAGAGAGGAAAAATAGAGAGAGAGAGAGAGAGAGAGAGAGAGAGAGAGAGAGAGAGAGAACAAGAGGGGAGGTCAGTGAGGTTGAAAAGGCAAGCTCTCAGCAGCAGCTTGTGTCTGGTACTGGGTTACTGCTAGATTTTCATTCGCCCAGGCCCTGAGGCTCTGGGGCAGTAATTAACTATGTACATATAGAGAGACTCTCTCTTATGTGCCTTTGGTCTAATAGTGATTTCATAAGCTTGAGTCTCCTGTGAATCCCTTCTCAATTTGGTTCATCTACAATGTACTCAGGTCATTTCTATAATAAAAAATGTAGTAACATACTAGATATTCAAAAAATGTTAACTACTTACTACCATCATATCATAATTGAAGAAATGCTGATTATTTACTATCAGTATATCATGTAATTGATGATATTCGTAGTTATCACATTATTTGAATTATCTAGTTATTTTCTGTGCGATTTTAAAAGTTTTTCTATGCAACGTCCCCTAATTTAGATAAGTGATTCTCAAACTTATACATATAAGGCAAATAAATTTCAGTTTCTTGATCTCCACTTTCAGGATGTCCCATTTAGTAAACAGGGGATGGACTCTAGAAACTAGCATTTTTAGCAAGTACTCCAAATAATTCTGAGATAGGTTCACACCTTGAAAATCTATCTTATTTGAAGGTATTTTGAAGCTTCTGTTTGTTTCATGTCACAAAACTGGATTCATTGAAAATTTGATTCATGTTCTGAGTTGCTTCACAGTCTTGGGCTGTCATGGAGCACAGCCTGAGTGCAGACGGGTATGAAAACTCATACCTGGCAGCAATGCAAGGTCTTCCTTCATATTAGCTGCAAGATGGCCAGTCAAAAGATTAGAAATGATAATTATTATTCCTCTCATCTGAAATGTTCTTAAACTGTAGCTGAGTAGTTCTCAGGTAGATATAGAAAACATTGAAACATTCTTTGAAAAAAGTGAAAGACAATATTCTATTTGATTCTGAGTGATGAACTTCTGTGGATCTACAGCATCTTGGGACAGGGGAACTAGTATCAAGTAGCACCTTCCCAAGGGTAGCTTGAGATACAGAGGCACGGGAAACAATGCAAAGCAGTGACCCAGACCTGATGCTCATTCTACTGCCATACGCCTTTCATTATCCTGTTCTAGTGAATTGGGTTAGGTCTCTTTCAATATTTTCAATTAATATCAAATCATAAGTTACCAATTTTCACATATTTGCTACTTTCTGTGTTAAGTGGTTTTATTCTTCATTTTTTCTCTTAACGTATCTATATAAGGAACAAATTTCAGTTAATACTCTGGAAATTAGGGTCATAAACTAGGTAATATTCAGTAAATTCGTTTTCTAAACAGAGAATCTGTCCACCTTTTTTAAAAATTCTGGAGCATCAAGACTACTTAACAAGGATTTTATTTATTAAAATGATCATTATACGATATTCTTATCTGAAGGATGAAAGTTAGCCTCACATTTCACTTATATGTCACTACAGAACCTTCTACATTGCTTTGGAAAAAGTTGCTCACCCAGTAACAGTTACCTAATTCCTAATTACATTACTTCAAATAATCACTGTGACCTGATTATACGTATTTTGCTTATTTATATAATGTTGCAGCACTTATCACACACATTCCATTATATCTTATGTCATAGTTGTATATCTCCCCCAGCCTTTTCTATTTTCCTACCTCTTAAGGCTCTGTATTCTCTTGATATCTTATATTTTTTTCTGTCCTTACACAGTCTTTTGTATATCACAGTTGCTCGAGCTACGTAAAATGGTTTGACTGTTTACTCCTGCAATGATGTTATTAGGATAATGATAACTCATATTTTAAAGATGTTTTACAGGAGATTCCTTTATTATCATTGCAAATTCTCTACAACAAGAAGATTAAATGATATTTTGACTGACCGGAAAGTCTCTGGTAAGTGGAAGCTAGGCATACCATAGGCAGTTACAAATATCTAAAAACTAGGTGCATATAACCAGATTTCCAATGAAAGCTAAACTATATCAGAGATATATCAGATTTTATGTATGAGAATAGATGAAGTTGGATTATTGCAGTTTATGGGCAAATAAAATTCTAATTAAAAGGATCAGGAATTAGAAGTTAATAAATTGTTTATTTTTTGTCTATTTTACATTTTTACCTCACAATGCATATTCATTCAGTATGCCATTTTTCATTTGAAAATTATACCATAGATAAATTTTATTATCCATTTATGATAGGTTATAAAAAAAGGTCAATATGTCTTCATCCATAAACATTTATTAAGCAGCTTGATTCAGGCACAAAGATGCCAGGATAAAAAGATCTGTCCATCTACCAGATTTTCAGAAAGTACTGTCCAGTTGCTCCTAATGATCCAGTGTTCTCCATGTGCAAAATATAGTTTTCACATGCTACCTTGTATGAAAACAACATGTATCATAACATACGTATATTGCATTTGAAAGTTAACATGTGTTTACTGTACATATACTGTATATGATCCTCTTTCAGCAAACTTATAACGAAGCTGGCTGAAAACTGAAAAGAAAATACAGCACAAGGAATTTCAAGTTAAGGACCCATGGAATTGACCAGGAAGTGAGCGATCTCAGAATACCACTTTCATGATGAGGCTGGCTTCACTTAGCCTGGCAGAGCTCGATTTGAGAGTTAGGCATTGTATTAATACTTTTCAGACTCTCCCCAGGTAAGACACCTTCTTACCACTGCTCTGCAAGAGCACAGTAATTGTGCGGTAGCGGGCATTTAATGGAACCTCCTCCCTGCTGCCTTTCAGCCTATCAGCTGGCAGTTGTTTGCATATTTTGTTACTTCCATCTCCCCTGTATCTCTTACTGGAAGAGTTACATTTCAACGTGCATCGCTTCAAAGTGGATAGCCCTCCAGGATATCACTGTCAGTGACCCCCCCCCTCCCCATTTAATTAAATAAGAATTTCCAAGGCAGAATTTTTGAAAACCTCTTACACAGTCCTGAACTGCATGAGCTCTTACTACTCTGCGTACGATGACAAATCCACAGACTTTTATTCAGTTTCATTCAGTTTCATTCATTTTGGGCCAAACTGGGATAAGGCATCTCTCTCCCAGCTCATCAAGAGTCACCATACGTTAGAATTCTTTGGTCTGAATAATTCCTACATGTTTACTAACCATCAGTTTGTGTCAGGTATGTGCTATATGTTTGGGATACATATTTAAATATAATAAAAGTCTGTGCCCCCAAGGACTGCATTTAATTAAGGTAAATACAATAAATGATATAAGAGGTTTATTATATTTATACTCCCACATAGAGCAGGGAAAGAACAAAACGAAGATGAAACACACATCTGGAGAGTAAGCAGTGTAAAAGGTGTTGGCAAAAGCATTTCTTTCCACCAGGAGTGGGGCCTAAGAAAGTAGACAGCTGGGAAAAATCCAGAATAAAATCAGTAAAGAAGCATGGGTTTCTCCACACAAACACTTAAGGTACATGCATTCGTGATGAGTAGGTATTCTAGATTGTGGTGAGTTGGGAAAAAATAATAAAATTAATTCTTTCAGTCACAAAGACCCTTATACATATCAAATTAATGCCACTCTCAGAATTTAATTAATATGTGTCCTCTTCCTCTTCTCTTGCCTTGAATATTGGTCATCAGTTCTCCATCTTTAGCAACATTTTTTTCCTTTTATTTTGGGGATGTCATAAGGATAGCTCCTCAATAAAATGTTTTTAATTGGACTGCTTGGCCGATGCTAGAAAATGTCCACTATGTGTTCTACTTGACAGCTCATACGGACTTAATCCAAACACGTTTAAACGCTGACTCATCGTCCTCAAAACTGCTCATCCTTTTGTATTCTCTGGCCTCCTCTACGTAATATGTTTTCCGACTACAAGCTCCCTGAGGTCAAGGATTGATTTACTTGGTTTCATAGGCTCAACTTGTAGCACAGAACCTAGAACACAGATTGAAGAGCAAAAGGCAATGGGACGTTGCCATGCATGTTAGGATAGTGCTCTTTCCATGGGTGCCACAAGGCAGAATGAGGCAGTGCTCATTTGCAGCAGAAGGAGGACAGTATCGGTAGAAGGAGTATCAGTAAGAAGAACATCATGGGAAGGAAAACACTTCGGATGATATTGAAATCTATTCAGGGACTTTCCAGTTGAAAAAGAAGAAAAGTAAAAAGAACCGCAAAGGGCAAGGCACATAAAGCCATGCAGTGTGCATGGAAAGTAAATACTTAGTGATACTAGAGCACAACTTACTCTGTTGGCAATGGCTAGTATTTCCTTCGCAGTTCGATAGTTGGGACCATACAGGGAACTTGGTGTGCTGCGCTGAAAAGCTTGGACTTGGCATATAAATATTAGGTAGCCATAAGAGCCTTGTGTCCAGGGAAGTGAGATGGTCACATACTGATCTTAGACTGAGCTCTCTGAGCAGAGAGAAGTGGACGTGCTGGAGGTAGAGAGAAGGAGGCGAACAGAGAGCCAGGGGAGAGAGCCAGGTAGAGGGCTGAGACTGGCTTCAGGGAGCAGGGGGAAAAGGGTGCTTTGTAAAACTACCGTGAAGTAAGAAGAAATTTCACCTTTGTAAAATAAAATAACAAAAGGATGTTAAACATTCACTAGTCAGCAGAGGTATAGTTCCATCACAGATACGATTTAGGCCTCAAGAAAACACATTATGTAAATTAAAAATGAAACATTTACAACACATCGTAGCCCTACGGTGGGTTCACTCAGAACTGACATTCCTCTGGGGGCCCTTAATTAGAAGCACCTGACATGGATTCATTTTTTAAATGAGAAAGTTTGCCTCCCTGCTAAACGGTTGTAGAGAATGGTGCAGCAGCTGCGCTGGTGCTATCTGGAGTACAGTGTACACTTACTAATTCAATCATTTAAGCCCAGACTGCTTTCATCAGAAGTGCGAGTTATTAGAAAATGTTGAATGTGTGATTTATGTATCTGAATACACAAATATACAGCGTATACTTTTGATTGTTGGTCAAACAGGGAGTAGCAAAGATTTTATGTTTCAAATATTTTCAGTATCTTAATCCAAAGGTAAGAACTCTCTAGTCTCATGATATTTTCTACTTATGCCTACATTGCTCTATCTCTATGTGTGTGATTCTTAATAAACTTTATACTTTTGAACACTTTTGGAGTTACAGAAAATTTACAAAAATTATTCAAAGAATTCCCTATATTCATCATTGTTATATTAATTGGGATATATTTGTAAAATTAAGAGATTAACATTGATACATTACTATTAAATTATAGTATCTTTTAGTTTTTGCCAATTTCTCCAAAAATGTCCTTCTTCTGCTCCTAAATACAATCAGCATATCATGCCACATGTAATTATTATGTCTACAGTGTCAGAGTTTCTCAGTCTTCACTGTTTTTCTTGACCATTACCATTTTGAGGCATGGTCAGGTATTTTCTAGAATTTTCCTCATTCTGGGTTTGTCTGATACTTCTGCCATGATCAGACCGGAGTTATGGATTTGGGGAGGAAGGCCACATAGATGGAGTACCTGTTGTACTTCTTAAAGGATGTATAACAGCAATATGACTTATCACTGGTGATGTTAACTATATTTATTTGGTTAAGATTGTGTCTGCTACAATTTTCCACTTTAAAGGGACTTTTTTTCCCTGCCCTGTTCTTTGGAATACATCACTAAGTATAACCCACATGGGGGAAATTATGCTCCACTTCATGCCTATAAATTGCATGGAATTTTTCTGTCAAGAGAGATTTCTCCCTTCTCCTCTATTTATTTAGTTATTCAACTATTTATATTAGTATGAACTCATGAATGTTGTCTTCGTCCACTCAGGCTGCAAAAGTAAAATATCATAAACTGCATTATTTAAAAATAATAAACATTTATTGCCATCATTTTAGAGGCTAGGAATCTGCCAACATGATGGAGACAGACTCAGTGTTTGGTAAGAACCCACTTCCTGGTTGCTAGATGGCAACCTGGCCCATCTTTTCACTGTATCTTCACATTCAGGAAGAGAATGAGGTCATACTCTGGGGACACCAGTCTCATTCATCAAGGCTCCACTCTCATGATTTAGTCACTTCTCTAAGGACTCACTTATAATACCATGACATTGGGGATTAGGTTTCAACATGAGTCTAGGGAGGGAGGAACAAACAATCTATAGCAGATATTTACTTTCTACTTTGGGTTATAATCCAATAATATGTTATATATGGTGTTCCTCAACTTGATCCACAAACTGCCATAGAGAGCTCCCTCAGGTTGCCTTCTCTTCCCTTTGGCCTGCCTGTACCTTTGTTTTTAATGCTTCCCCACTTTTGGCCCTACAAGATGCTCCAAGCTCATCCTATAAAATCCCTTCCCCAGCACTAGAGTGAACATCTATCCAAGGAGTTCTTTTGTTGGAGATTGGTCTTTAGCAATCGATATCTGGACTATAATGCTCTTTGAAAATATTTTTCCATTGCTTATCTTGTATTCTTAGGCCACAAAGATCATCCTGTCTTGTCATTCTTGTCCAAAAAGCAGTTTTGTGGTTTGAGGAGTTTTTAAAAATATAAATTCTTAGTAACCCCCATCGGGAACCGAGGCTCAGGCAGTCTACAGTTGGGCACTGCGTTGGTGTTTTTTGGCGACTGTGTTGTTATATAGTCGTATAGTTTTTTAATGAAAAACAGTTCAGGAATTACTATTCATATAACCATCTCTTGCACTTCTCAGTGTAATAGAATGAGGCCCAGAGAAGGAGGCTTATCCCTCAAAACACAGCAAAGGAAGTTGATTTTTCATCCCTAATCAATCCGTTATTTCCCCTCCAGACTTTTTCCATGCATGAATACATTTACACCCTTTAAGAACATGATACTCAACCCTGGTTCCTCTGAGAGGAATCCCCCTGCCTAGCTCTATTGTCAGCAACTCTCACCTAAATGGTTTGAGGTGGCATCTTGCAACTAGGTACTTCTTAAAACCATATAGATCATTGAAAGAGGCCAAGGTGGTGAGCCACTGCTGTGAATGAATAAGCTCAGTCTTATCTGGGCTCAGATAGTGCATGTTATATTTTCTTTCTTCTCACATATCTGAGTAATGTTTAATTTATACTGTACAACTTGACTTCTCGGGTTCATCAGTGTACTGTGATAAACATGTATAACATTACCTTGTGCTTTGTGTGGTGCTGGACTCTCTAGGAGGGAGCGATTAAGGCCTTGAGTCAGGTAGAGTCTCTCTCATGTAAGAGTTTACACTACAGGAGAGGAGCATCAGAACAGATACTACTTAGTAGAATAACAAGTGGAGATAGATAAGGGAAGAGGAGCACGAAGTGCCAGGGTAGGGGATGAGGGTTCAAAGGAATTAGACTTTAGATAAATAATTTTATTCTTTGGCTGAAGCAAGTGATGCCTTCCTTCAGAGACTTTATTATACTCTGTCAATGGCATTTACCAAAGCTGTAGCTTTTTGGGGAATCCAGCAGTCATATTATTTTGTCTGAAAAGACCATTAGAGTCACGTGTCAGCTAACATGGCTCTTGCCAGGTCTTGATTAAGTTCCCTGAAGCAGGAGGCTAAGCAAACCATGTTAACAATGAATCCAGCTGTACGGAAAACTTATATTATTTTTAGGTATCTTGACTGAAAATTGCTTTGTCCCATCACTGGGAAACACTTTCATTACTGTTTCTACTGCTGGTAAATTAGATTGCATGTTGTAAAAATTACGCATAACCTCACTGTTTTTAATATTTGCTACTGTAATCATTTCTGTAATTATGATACAGAAGCAACTGCTGCAAGCTGTTGTGTGGGTGGCTGTTTCACTGAGTTGTAATGATGGTATCTACTGAAAATTCCATCCTCCAAGGCCCTGCTAGCAAGTGCCTCCCTGGTGGGGTGAGGCAGATAAGCTTTATCAGATGCTGTTAATGAGCTTGATTTATGATAGTGGCGGCTCAATCTGACACATTATTTTGGGTTTTAGACATTCAGATTCCAGGTTTCATATATCCTCCCACATCCCTTGAGGAAAGAAAGAAACCTGTTAGACTCTGAAACCAACCACTTTGTAAAGTAATATTGCTCACGCACCATACTTTCTTGTAAAAACTGTCTCCTAAGTGCAAGGTCAAGTTGTATACTACATACCAAGAACAAGACACATGAAGCTGTTAATTGAATAAAAGCTAATTATTAATCAGGGAAGGGCTTCCACGTTAGCTCTGGGTGTGCCTAAAAGACCGCAATTAACGGGTCTATCATCGGTTTTCACAAAGCGAGGTGATGCCCCTGCAGCTGCTGTCTCCTTGTGAAGCTTGTGGCTTATAAATTCCTATTTCGGCTGATTCGCACTGTTGCCAGAAAATGAGTGTGCACACAGCATGTGAGCATATCCCTCCCACCAGTGCAGCCCAAACAGGTCTTCGACATCCATAAAGACAGGAGCAACTCACAGTAGTGTGATTCCTGGTGTCTCCAGGAGAGTTTCTTCTTCCATAAGCCCCTTATCCTACCCCTGGCCCGGGTGAAACATGTCATTTAAGATTTGGAGGAAAGCTTTGCTCTTTCCATGTTCCTGTTATGAAATTCAAATATGGGAGACTAACACAATACATTCTCATGGGTTCGTATAATTGCATTTCGCTAAACGGATTATGTCCAGCTGGTCAAAATGGAACAAGCTCTCTACAGCTGTAATGGGTCCCCCCTACTGCAGAGTCAGCACGAGAGGCCGGAGGGCCTTAGCAGGGAGCTGGCACTTGAGTTGTATTAGACCGTGAAATGTGAGTTTTCCCCTTCGGATTTATTGTGATATAATTGGAAAATAAAAAATTGTATATATAGAATTAAATATGAAGTATTAAATTTTAAGTGATAGCCATACACATTGTGAAATGTTTACCACAATCAAGTCAATCAACACCACCTTACATAGTTACTGTGTGTGTGTGTGTGTGTGTGTGTGTGCCTGTGTGGTGAGGACACTTAAAATCTACTCACTTAGCAAATTTCAAGTATATGACACCTCATTGTTAACTAGAATCACTTTTCTACAAGACAAAGAAGCCCCACTGTGCCTTCTGCCCTGCCTGTAAACTGTGCCACCAGAATCTCTCCATCTGTTTAAGCATCACCATCCAGCCCTTATTGGATAACGGGACAGGGAGGCTGATATGTAAGAGAGAACCCCAGGACAGGAGAACCGAGAAAGGACCTCTGTGGAGAGACAGCACCACCTTTGGCCTGGCTCTTCTTTGGTGGCCAGTAATGCAGCTATGGACACGAGAGTATGGTTGGCCAAAGCAGCAGATCAGAAACATGTTTTGTTCCATGGGAACAATTTGTCTGCTCTTAGCTGTTTGGTAAACTAGGAGGTTGGAGGGCCACACATCTCTGACTACATCAGAAAGTCTTTTAGAGGGCCAGAAACGGCAGTGCCCACAGGGCAATCATCTCCTGACAAGTCATATGAACTCTGAAAAACTTCCAAAACTCATCCATCCCTTTTTCTCTCTGCTTCCTCTTTCATGACCTGCAAGCTGGTTTTTGATTGTTACTGTTTTCTCCACTTAATTTCCTTTTTCCCTCTCTGCCTCTGTGTCCCTCCCCAGATCTCTTTGTATTCTTCTCTCTGTTTGAGAAGTAAATCATGGCACAGAAATGAAAGTGCTAGGCTGGGGATTTAGCCCAGTGATTAGAGTGCTTGCCTTGCAAGCACAAGGCCCTGAGTTCGATCCCCGGTACCAAAAAAAAAAAAAAAAAAAAGAAAGAAAGAAAG
>PVJO010027230.1:0-19969 GCA_004026905.1 Hystrix cristata | reverse complement strand
GAATGTAATGAACCTCCTTCTCCTTCCCAAATGGGTTCTGCTGGAGTTGTGCAGTACCCAATGACAAGGAATAGTCCTACCCTCTCCAAAGACACTTTTTCTCCATGCCATCCTTAAATTCCTTTTCGTTTGGCATATCATAAACCCATGCTTCCTGTTTTCAAAATTAATCAGCTCTTCAATAATGCAGAACCTAAATCATGTTCTTCCACTCCCATCCCAGGTCTAGACCTGGTTGAGGACCGATGGGCAAGGTCACCTTTACTGGGCCAGGTGAGAGGGACACTTTGCCTGACTGGAGCAGAAAGGAATGAGTATGTGATATGTGGCAGCTTTCCAGGGATTCTTGAGTCAAAGCCCAAAATTTGGAGGCCACAAGTGCAAAAAGCTCAGTCTCCCCTTAGACATATTTTTTGGTTTTGTTTTTACCCACACACTGTTCTCTAAAGTTTGGATTTGAATGCTTTTAGGGCTTTACCCACCCTTCACAATTGTCATTAAACACTATGTTCATTGAGAAGTAAATTCTGCTATTAAGACAAAGACCAAAAGTACTTATAACTGTGCTTAAATAAAACAGGACTTTGTTTTCCTGTCATGTAACAAGCTGAGCATAAGCATTACAGAGCTGGGATGCTGAGTCCCGAGCCACTCAGCTGCCTCTGGGGCACTGTCCTCTTCTGAATGTCCAAGTTAGCCCAGTTCAGCCACGTCCTGATTGCAGCTGAGGACAAAGACAGAAGAGGAAGGGAGGGAGGTCCATTCCCAATAATGGCACAACCCTAAAATCGTTCGTGTCATTTCTGCGAATATCTCATTGACAGAATGTTGCCTTGCCTAGTTTTCAACAAGCCTGGAAGCACAGTGATTATTCCAAGCAAAATTCTATTACTAACAGCAAAGTCCCTTAGTCATCTCTGCCCATTGTCCACCTGTTCGGCAACATTTCCTTTGGCAACACTATTTTAGCATTTTTGTTATTTCATTTACAATTTTCTGCACCTCAGTGGTACCCTCATGTCTATATTCAGAAATAATTTTAAAGAACAATGTAAATGATTCTTTTCATTACCCACCATAGGTCTTCCCAGTGCTTATAAGTGAATACTGATTTAGCATCTCAGAGAACAAAAGTGACCAGCGAGTTAACATCAATCATATAAGGCAGCTTTAATTTAATAACATAAAATAATTTAATTTAATAAAACTTTAAAAAAAAAAAAAACAAAGGAAAGCAGGGCCACATTTTGCACCTGTGCTGGTGCCTGGCTCTGCCTGCTTTGTGGCCTGGGACCCTGACAGAAGTGAGGCTCAGAAAGCCGATTCTATGCTGCAAAAATTTGGTTTTTAAAATATGCAAATTAAGGTCAAACAACCCCACATCTGAGATTTAATGGCTAATCGGTTCAGACAGCTGCTTCTTGGCCATTAAATTACAAGGTGACTGAGTTCATTAAGATTTTCACACACAGCTAACTCTTCAAATTGTGTTCTATACTTCTTCTAAGAATTTCATGGGCAAAGCTAGTCAGATGAGCTACGGTTAAAGCTGAAAGAGCCAATCTGTCGCCGTTTGTTTTCCAGTGACAAAGAGGCATGACTTTCAGGTTGATGAAAACTGGCCACTCAAGCCAAATTCCAGGACGCGGTCAGGAAGGTCACTCACCGTGGAGCTTATTGCCAAAGGCAGCTGGGAAGAGTCCAGCTTTCTCTGCTGAGAGACGTAGTGCCAAAAATTCAAATGAAACTCTAAAATTACGATAACTTTCTCCATGTTATCTGGCACATATCAAAATAATGGAGCCAAATACAAGTCCTCCAATACCAGCCTTATACTTGGACATTCATCGAGTTACTGGTTAATATTTATGTGTCATTGAGTTGTTAAGGTGCTATTATTTCTGCTATTCTCTTTCCTCTTCTCTGACAACTGAAACCTTAGCTGTTCTGTAAAGCTGTATTTGTAAGCGAAATATTTTGGGAAATGCTTCATTCTGCACACATGATTTATTTAATATTACTTTATTATTAAATATTAGAGAAATTTAATATGTGATCAAGTTGCCTCCCTCAAGTTTTCTTACATGCTGTTTAACCTGCTAGGGGTGATCAAAAACTACAGTGACTATTTAAATTTTTTAAATTTATTGCAATAAAAGACACATTGCCATTAATCCCCCTCAAGCTACTTCCTCTTGCTTCAAACATTCTCATCTCTTTATTTTTGCCACTATATCTCCAGCAGTTCTAGAAGTCCTCTTTCGTGAATGCCTTTAATTATAGTTTGTGACTATCTCTGCCTCAGTGTGCTGAATGAATTCAAAACATTTACCTCTCCTGGTCATTTTGACCTTGGGGAAGAGCAAGAAGTGCCAGATCCAGAACAGGGTGAATGAAGACACACTGTAGTGTGTTTACGAGCCCACCTCGCCCTCAGGTGACACTGGGCAGCAGCGTTCCCTGTATTCCTCACCATGCTTAGCAAAGGCACTAAAGAGAACTTCTATACTGCCACAGAAAGTGGCAAGAATGATGGGATAAGTATGTTTGAAGCAAGGGGAAGTCTTTTGAGGGAGATTAATGGCAATGTGTCTTTTATTGTAATATAAATTTTTAAACCTTAAACATTTACTGAGTATTTTGATCGCACCTCATATACAACATATGTATATAGCTCTACAGAACTATCTAGCCAGTGAATTAACTTAGCATGAATTCTTAAAACAACTCTGAGTCTGGTGATACAAGCATGCTATGATAAAAATCTCACAGACTGAAAGCAATAATGAAATGGCAATTCTACATGAGAATTCTGAATTTAAAACAGTTTTAAATGCTCACTTTTAATACTCATATGACACGTAAAAGGAGAAATCAATAGAAAAATGAAACAGCATTGTTTGAACAATTAACACATTTAAGTGCAAAATAATTTGCTGCTAAAATCAGAAACTGTTCTTCATGGAATAAATTATTAATTTATGAGCTCTTGGCTTAAAAAAAAATTGTCATCTTTGAACTAAAATTGTCTCTTTCTAATCAGTAAGGCCCTGAAATCAATAGGGCAAAAATTACTTTTGAGTCGCAACTAATAAAAATCAATTATGTCTTGAATTATGGCAAATTCGAAATGAAATAATCTTTGAGACTTTAAAAATTCTATTGTTTCTTGGATATAACTAAAATAAGTAAGCTTTGAAACAGTTGAAAAGTTCTGTCTACATTCTTTATTACTTATAAGTGAGAAAAACTGCTGGTAACCTAGATAAACATCTTTTGTAGGGTATGTTAAGAAGTCATTAAACACCACATCAAAAAGAATATGAAATAATACAGAAAATAGTTATGATAGAATGTTAAGTGTAAGAAATAAATCATTAGTTTTTTTCTCCAAAAGAATTATTCACTGAGATGGGAAAACAATTTTGATTCTCATGATGGAAATCTCAAGAAAGACACATTTGCTGCCATCTGGTCCAATGCTATAAGAGTAATAGTAAAATAAGCAGAGCATCGTAAACATCAATCCAAATTTTCTCCAGTGTGGCATTTACTTGAAATCCGTATGTGAAAGCCAGGTGTAGTGGTGTATACTTGTATCCCGGGACTTGGGAAGCTAAGACAGGAAAATCATTGCAAGTTCAAGGACAGCCTGAACTACATAGCAAGACCATATAGCAAAATAAAACAAAACAAAAAGAAAAAAGAAATGCACACGTGTTAACTACTTCTACTTCCAGTTTCTCCCCAGGATCCCAGATTTAGCAGATTTGTTGAATGAGTTAAACTCTATGGGATGCAGGCAGGAAGCACCTTCATTTTTCTCCCACTTTGATCTTTACATAGCTTCTGTCAGATCTCCCTTCTCTGCTCCTGAATGATAGTTGAAGCAAATCCCACAGATTTCTAGTCCCTTTCAGATATTAAAGGGTTTTATTTTCTGGCACAATATTAATGAGTCCAGTGTGACACAAATGAAAACTTTGATCTCTCCAGCTGCTCTCTGTCACAACCCATCGCCCAGCAGAGGGATGAGGAAATCGTCTACCCTGCGGCTTCACATCTCCCTCCCTCACTCGGCCCCACCTCTCTTCTCCCCTCACTGTGCACCTTGGTTCCTCCGTGGTTGGTGAAGGACACAGAGAGAAGGAAGCAGGCAGATAGGGCTAATTGGGCGTAGTTGTGACAGACCCCTGTGTAGCAGGTACATTGAATATGGCTTTCTCTTGTAGGGTTCTTTGGAGACTCTGCCCTCCAGATACATAAATGGCCATGTGTGCTTTGATGTGGGAAATTTGCTGCCCAGATAGCTGCATCCTCCCACTTCCCAGAGCTTATTCCTGAGGGAAGGCCCACACAGGCTCTTTGGGCGAGGGTGGCCACCCTGGTCACTCCAGCTCTGGGACTGACCTTTCCTCTAGGAAAGGACTGCCAGCAGAGCCTCAATTGCATTTTCTTACTTTGCCAAGCTTGGAAACTTCTAGCCAAACTCCGAACCATGAGAGTCTCAGGTCAAAACCTTCTGGAACCGCATACCAACCTCTAATTCAGTGCTGTTACTTCCTAAGTATTTACAGAGCCCTACCACTGGGTGTCTTGGTTACTTTTCTCATTGCTGAGACAAAATACCCAACACCCAAAGTTAGAGGAGGAAAAGTCTACTGTAGCTCACACTTTGTCGACGATTCATTTCATAGTTGGCTGGCTCCGAGGCAGGACGGCACAGCAGGTGGGCATCACAGAGGAGAAACAGTTCACAGCGGGCAGAAGGCAACAAAGCAGTGAAGCAGGAAAGTAGCAAGTGACAAGCAGCAAAAACAGCAGCCTCTTTCTGTCCCTTATATTCCATCCAGGCTACCTGGCCTTGGGGCAGGCAGCACTCACACCCAGGGTGGGGCATCCTTAATCCTAGCATCACACTGTGAATCAATCCCAGCATCACAGCCTTGATTGCAACACCACACATCTGAGGTCCAGCCACTCACAAAAAGCCCCACCTGTGACCACATGAGGCTTTGCGGGGGCCACAACACCTGGCTTCAGGTGACAGAGCCCAGCACACACCTGGCTTCAGGTGAAAGAGCCCAGCACACACCTCCATCTCCTGCCAGGGGGTTAGGGGCTGAACCACGGAGGTCAGTACCATCAGACTTCCGAAAAGTCTTCTTGCTCAGTTCTTCACAAAACCCAGGAGAGGCAGCCAAGCCAACTTCTTAGCAGTCCTATAAAGGTGGGCTACCATCTCTTTTTGGAAATGAAGGTACTTACTGACTTTTGTTCTCAAATTTTTGGCCTCAACTGAAATTAAGAAAAATTCTCTTTTATGTGATAGTCTTTCCTCATTAACAAATAATTTTCCTTTACTGCCTCTGCTTAATTCCAATGGGTTACCCTAAAGAAACAAATAGCAAATGAGTTTCAGGTACTTTTGATCTTCTACTCAATCGCTCCAAGATCACAGAGGCTTTTTAAATTGACTACAGAAATGTTCGCATCAGTCTGTTTTCTGCAGTGACTCATTTCTGGGATTCAGACAGAACCAGGCTTGTCTCCTGAACTGGTTGGGCGGGAGCAGGAGGGGGAGTTGCTTTGTTTTGGTGGTTGACAAAGACAAGCAGATGCCCACGTCCTGGAGGGAAGGAGACATGAGAGAAGATGGCAGAATTTCAGTGATGTCCCCTTTGGCCAGTCCCCGGACTTGGGTTTGAGTCCTTGGGGGTGGGGGGGGGTCTGCAGCCAGACACCAGGGAAGCTCTTTTTGTCAGGGACACTGTGGCACTGTGAGGAGTGAGGATGCAGGCAGTGCGGCTTCTGTGCCCAGAGAAGCAGGCAGAGGCCTCTCCCCGGGGAGGCACGAGGCACAGTGGACCTTCTGGACTCTAAGAACTTGGGAAAGAGCACCACAGCTGGTGAATGCAGCTCTGGGGGCTCACAGAGAGGCATCTGCAACCAGGACACAGGCTGACTCTTAGTGGATCTCTGTAGCGGCCGCACTGGCTATCAGCAAGCTAGTTCCCGGCTGGTGCCCCAAAGAGAGTTAATCCAAGTATCTTCTGTGTCCTTCAACCAGCTCCGAGTCAAGGTTCTGTGGGCAATAGCCAGTCTCCTTCTGAATGGAGCTCTTCATGTTTAACCAGTTCAAACAACGCTACGTGAAATAGTAGAGAGAGAACAGAAAAGCTTCAATTAAACTCCCATTTGGGAAAGGACAGAACACAACAGTCCTGGGCCGTAGTATGTGTTCTCTCCTGCTGGACAGAAATAGCATGGATTCCATGCTTTGGCGTTTCCTGATCTACCTGCCAGCTGCTCCAGCATCTGCCCTTCCGGGGTGGGTGCTGAGGGCCTTCTAGTAACACTGATTTCCGTGATCACTGGTTCTGCTTTCTGAAGATCACCCTTGAGACCTCCGAGAACCACAGTAGAGATTAGGGCTGTTCTTCTGGTGGCTGAGTCTTTCTGTATCTACTTTTTGCTGGTGCAAATTCTAGGGCCTTAATGAGGCTGAGCAATCAAGACTGTTGAGGCACATGCTTAGGGGTTGTGTGTCCTGAATGAATTTAGTAGGCTTGATTCCATGTGCTGGGAACTGACACCTTAGACCCATTGGAGTTTTAAACTTTGTGCATGGACCTGACCTTCAAAATTATTTATCTTATCAGCTGGCCTGGATGCCTGATACTCCCTTGGCTTCTGCCTTAGGGCAATTTAAAACAATACAATGAAGTAAGGCAGCAACCATTAATCTGCTCCTTCTCTATATCCACATCCAAGCTGACATTCACAGTGAGCTTACTTATCCTTATTGCCTGAACAGGACAAGACAAGAGGTAGTTGGGGGAGGGCTCAATGAACCAAGTTTCTGCTAGGTCCCATAGTGTCCCTAATCATTTCTTTGCATTTTCTTGCAGCAATGTTAGATTGGGGAGAAATTTTTTTCCCCAGATATTACAGAATCTGGATTTTGGACTAAATTATGTGCTATAGCTAGAGTAGACTCTCAGCAAATTGTGTTTTCATCTCCTCTGAATAAAGGGCCATTTATTAGGGCACTATCATGAATTGGATGGCTAATTAGTATTTATTATACCTAGGTTACAGTTAGTTTCTATGCTGTCTCTTTAACTGTATGTCATGTTCAGGCCAACTATATAATTTACAGAGCCCAGAACAAAATGCAGGACTCCTTTTTCAAAGAAAAGAGAAATTGTTCTGCTAAAGATATTAAAATAGAAAGCTATTTTCCTTTCTTCTGTGGTCTCTCTCAACTTGTCCTGTGTTTTCAATCTTCTATTTAATATTAATTTAGGTAAAGAAAAAATTTTTTGAGACAGGGTCTTGCTATGTTGCTATGACCATTAATTGTGATTGTCAACTCAACTGGATTAATAAATGCCTAGAGGACTAGTAAAGTACACTTCTGCATGTCATGGAGATGTTACCTTGGAGACTATAACTAGTGATCATGGTCTCTTCCTCTCTGGTACTCTTTCCCTGCTCGGCTTCCTGGCCACGATGAACTGAGCAGCTTTATTCTATCCTACCTTCTGCCATAATATTCCTGCCTTGGGACCAGCTAACCATGGACCGAATCTACTGAAACTGTGAGCCAAAATAAACCTCTCTTCCTCTGAGTTGTGAGTGTCAGGTATTATGTGCCAGCAATGAAAAGCTGCCTAATGCAGGCCCAGGCTGGTCTCAAACTCCTGGTCTCAAGTGATTTCTGGTCTCAGCCTCCTAAGTGCTAGGACTATAGGTACCCACCACTGTGCCCAGCATTTCTATATTGTGCAATGCCAGTTTTGAATGCAAATAGATGAACATCTAACTTATATGTAAACTCACTGAATTTACTCAACTTGAAATTCACAGCTCATACGTGCATATATATATTTGTTCTTATTAAAAACAATGAAAATAGTGAATGAAACTAACTGGTTTTGGTTTTGGCTTTGCTATTGTTGCTGGTTTTGTTTGTGGTTTTTTGCCTTTACTTTGTTTTGTTTCATTTTGCAGTACTAGAGATTAAACCCAGGGAAAGATAAGCTATATCCCTAGCCCTTTCCAAATCTTTATCAATAGTCCTTTTTAAAATTTCTTTTAAAAATCATCCAAATTCAAGGTGCTATCTATTCTCTTCCAGAAGTCTACCTATCACAAATTCTATTTTTCCTAGTTAAACAAGTATATAGATATGTTTATTCTATAAAATTCCACAGTGTCATAAAAAGTTGCATGAGCTATTTGAGAAACATGGCATTTATATTCTACAGTAGGTGGACTATCAAATCACTTGTAGGTGATAATTATTGTACAGCCAAATATATTATTATCAATAATGTTGTTACTGTTATACATTTAAAGGTCATATAAATGTTTCCAAGTAAGAGAATAAGGATGCAACAAAATGAATGATATACCATTCAAATTCATGAGAGAGAGGTATATTATTATTTCCTCCAGTTTACAATTGGAGAAAGTGAGGTCCACAGAGGTTAAGCAGCCTGACTATGGCCAAACAATCAATAAGGAGCAAATCTGGTTTCTGAACCCAAGAACTTTGACAATGAATCCTGGTCTGAACATCACCCAGTAGTCCCCTGAGAAGTACCTGGAAATAGTTGGGCTTCAGGCAGATTAGTCAGGCATAGCACAAATCCTGGAAACCTCAGATCCTAAATTTTGAAACCACACGGTATCCTGTAATTTTTCATAGCTAAATAAAGAGGCAAATTTGGAAAGGAGAAAACTCAGATCTTTTGAAAACCACAAGATTCTGACTCTTAGAAACTAACCACCATATACAGGTTGAGTTAGTTTCTGTCTGTGTTTCCATAAGGCTATGAACACACCTCTGTTATGGCTTCTAGCACAGTGTTGTAATTGTTTTTATATGTCTGTCTTCTGTTCTGTGAGCTCTTCAAAGAAATTCTACCTTATTCATCTTTGTTAATGCTCTATAATATAGGTCATTTAAAGACCAATTAATATTTGATCCATAAATATCCATCTAATCATATCTATATTTAGTTTTCCATAGAGCTAGCCCCAATGTAGGTGAATTTTTATTGGGTTTGTCATTAGCTACTACATATTTTAAGGGCCAATTAGTATTTTCACTCTTATCAATATTGAGACAAATATTAAGGTTTAATACAAATATACATTAAAAACTAAAGGCTAGAAAGATATAAAAAGTAATAACAAACAACAAAAAGAAAAAAATCCTGATTTCCCTAAATTGAGCTTTAGAAACATGAATCAAAAGATGGGATTTTGTTAATTAGGTCCTGAGTATGTGCTGGCTTACATCCAGCTCAGTTAGCCTTTTTAGAATTCTCTTCCCAGGCCAGTGAAGCACACGGGGCCTGTGATAGCTTTATCTGAAGGCCACAGAGATAGTACAGTGGGTGCTAACACAGAAGTTCCTATCCTGTTGCTCTCCGCTTCGAGTTAGAAAACTGAGTTTACATAAACTGTCTAGATGCATTATTTTTATGTAACAAGCTCCTCTGCTTCTCCAAGCAGGGAAAATATTATCAAGATATTTACCCTATCTCATTTCCTCTTTCTTCAACATTACAGTGGGGTAGGGAGAGTGTGGGGAGGGAGTTTGGGCAGAGTAATTGTGATTGCTCTGTGTGGCTGTATTTTATCCTTGAGAGAAATGGCTTGGACGCAGGGCAGATTCCCTCCATCTGGCTCAACAGACAAGTTCAAGCCATGCGCTTATCTGTGTTTATCTCTCCTAGGCACAGAGGAGCATCCCTTCAACAGCATTCACTCATCAAATGCTGTCTACAGGTTGACTTTGCACCATACACATGTCAGAGACAAGATCAGAGATAGTCCTTACTTCTTAAAATCTGTTAGAAAGGCAAGATATTCAGTTAGAACAGTGAATAACATGGAAGGGAATATACAGTAACTTTTAAAAATTAAGCATTTAGTTTTGAAATAAGTGTAGAGTCACATGCAACTGTAAAAGATGGAAGGAAGGAAGGAAGGAAGGAAGGAGGAAAGAAAGAGAGAGACAAAGGGAAATAGCTCGATGGTAACATCTTACCAATACACAATATCAATACACAATACTGACACTGATACAGTTAAAATACAGAACATTTCCATTGTTCTATAAGCATGAGGATCCTTCAAGTTGCCCTTTTGTAGACAAAATGATTTTCCCCAATATCTCCTCCTCCTGAACCCTGGCACGCACTAATCTATTCTCCATTTCTACAAATGTGTCATTTCAATGAAACTATAGTATGTAACATCTTGTGATTTTTTTTTCATTTAGCACAATTCTCTGGAGATTCATCCAGGTTGTTAGATGTATAGACGGTCTATTCTTTTTATTGCTGAGCAGTATTCTGTGGCATGAGCATATCACAATGTGTTTAGCCATTCACCTATTGAAGAACGTTTTAATTGTTTCCAGCTTTGGGCTATTACTACAAATAAAGTTGCTATGAATGTTCATGTACAAATATCTAGTATGTATGAACACATTTCCATCCCTCTCTGATAAATACATAGGAAAATGGGTTGTGGATTTAGTTAAGAAACTTCCAAACTGTTTTCTAGAGTAGATAAATTGTTCTAGAGTCCCGCCAACAATATATGAGATATTTGACTTTTCAACATCCTCAGTAGCCTTTTATCTGGGAACTACTTTTTATTTTAGCCATTCTAATAGATATATAATATCACTTGAATTTTAATAAACACTTTTAGGGCAGTTTTAGTTTCACCGCAAAGTTGAATAGAAGGTGCGTAGATTTCCAATATGCTTCCTGCCCTCACATCTGCAAAGCGTTCACCTTTACCAGCACGCCTCTGCAGTAACACACCATCATCCCCCAAAGTCTACAGTTAATTCTGTAGCTCACTCACTGTACATCCTACAGGGCTGGACAAATGTATAATGACATGCATCCACCATTAGAGCATCACACAGAGTAGTTTCACTGCCCCGAACACCCTCTCTATGAAGATGATGATCACAGGGAAGGCTTCATATGTGTGGGGGCAGGAAGTACACAGGACATCTCTCTGTCTTCCTTTCAATTTTTCTGTGACTCTAAAACTGCTTCAAAAAGAAAATGAAGTCTTTATAATAAAAATCTTCTGTCTTCTGTCTGTTCAATCCTCCCCTCCCTCAACCCCTGGCAACCATTCATCTCGGTTTTAATTTGCATTCCCCCTAATGGCTACTGAAGTTAAACATCTTCTTATGTGTTTATCGGACATTTGTATATAGTCTTTGGTGAAAATTTTTTCCGTGCTGGTGTTCTAAATGGACCATTTGCTTTTTTACTTTTGAGTTCTGAGAACTTCCTCAGAGAAGTACAACTACTCCATTTCCCTGGAAGGGAAATGAAAATTTTCCATATG
This sequence comes from Hystrix cristata, assembly GCA_004026905.1. Lineage (NCBI taxonomy): Eukaryota > Metazoa > Chordata > Mammalia > Rodentia > Hystricidae > Hystrix > Hystrix cristata. Next base: position 8,572 of record PVJO010027230.1, on the reverse strand, counting down.
GATTAAATGTCCACAGGAAAGTGGTTCAAGTCAATGAAGACTGATGAGTCAGATATAGTTTTGAGTCCGTCTTAAAAACAGGTGCTGAATTTATAAAGGAGAACAGGAAAAAGAGGAGAAGGGACAGAAAAGAAGGCACTTCTGAGAGGACAAAAGATTGGGAATGGACCTCTGGACCTGGGAAAAGACCAGCATGACTAGAACAGAGAACTGATACTGGGGGAGATGGAGATAACAATACAAGAATGTTTCATTTGTGTGGAATTAGTCCTTTCAGGTATTCAGTAAAGAACTTGAGCTGTTTTGTCTTATTTACTCCTTACAGTTAGTTCTTTGAACTAAGTACCACGCTGGCATTTGTATTTTACAAATAAAGAAGTTAAAGCTAAAAAAAAAAACCCAGCATAACATATCCAAGGTCACATATTTAGTAAATAATGAAAGTCTCTCTCTCTCTCTCTCTCTCTTTTTCTTTTGGAGACAGGGTCTCACTACATATTCCAGGCTGGCCTTGAACTCACTATGTAGCCTGGGCTGGCCTTGAAAACATAGCAATGCTCCTGTCTCAGCTTCCTAATGCTGGGATTACAGGCGTGTACTACCACTCTTGGCTTACATTCATTTTTTGATACCTCAGACCACAATTTTAATCACTAGATTTTACCGTGTGATAAGAAATGAACTCAGATTATGTCCTCCTCCTTAGATGATGAGTAAAGTAAAATTCATGTTAAGGGAAAGTTGACCGTTTAGAAGGGGACAGAATGTCCTAAGGCCGGGAGAATGGAATCAGTGCCTAGCTATAAAAGGCTTGCTTCTGCAATTTTGCATTTAATTAATTCATTCAGCAAATGTTTATTGCATGGCATGTTAGTCAGGGTTCCACCAGAGAAACGGAACCAGCAGGAGATAGATAGATAGATAGATAGATAGATAGATAGATAGATAGATGATAGGAAGCATATGGCAGAGCTGAGACTACAGGCCAAGGGGAACACTTCTTTAGGGAAACTTTAGATCTGGTCTTAAGGCTTTCAAGTTATTTGACCAGGCCCACCTAAATTATTGAGAATAATCTTCTTTATTTAAACTCAACTGTTTGTAGATATCAATTACATCTACAAAATACCTTCATAGCAACTTTTAGGTTCGTGCCTGTTTGAAGAACTGGGTGCTAGAGCCAAGTTGACGCAAAGAGCTGACCATCTCACATGCCCACTATTGCACAAATGACCTGGTTCTGGCCCTTCTGGAGTTTATAGTCTAGGGACCGAGAAAATTTGATATAGCAGCAATCCAAGCACTAGTAGGGAAGAAATGAAAAGTGTGTTAAGATCGTTGCAGTAAGAGTAAAAGCACACGCTAGGTAAAAGCACCGTTTCTACGTATAATCTATATGACGTACTTCAACTCGGGACGCAAATGCTACTACCTCTCTAGTCTTTCTCTGATCAAATATTTCTTCACTGACCAGAAATATATTAGCACAAAGTCCCATATATCTTAAAGTGCCCATAAATTTCCCAAGAGCCCCTAAATCTTAGCTCAAGAATCCAACTTTTAAACACTAAGTAAAGAGAACACCAGGAGACCCATGAGTCTGGTAGCAGCCTCGGCTCCAGGCGCCATTGCAGCTGTCTCTGCCACACAAAGCTGGGGCTGAAACTGCCATGCGCAGTAAGGTGCTGCTCCCCAGTATTAAGATGTGCCCATCCTTGCCAGGTCGGCTCCCTGCCCAGCCCACAGTGCTGCCCCATCACATGCCCTGGAGGTTACAGCTTCCTTTATGTACTTTGTGTTCACACTTCCCCTTGTGTTCCTCATGCGGAAGACTGCTGTGCCAGAGCCCAGAAGCCCTTTGCACTTGACCACGGGCTGTGCCAGAAACTTCCTTGTGAGCTTCTAGGAAGTTTTTAAATAGCTGGCTCGTTTGTTTTATGTTTTTGTTTTGTTTTGTTTTGTCTCAATAATTCTGAACACACGACATCTAATTTTGTTTTTGTTTTGTGGTGCTAGGAATCAGACCCAAGGCTTCACATACACTAGTGCTCTACCACTGAACTACATCCCCAGCCCAAGGGAAAGTTTTTCAGGGCAAAATGGAAGTATTCCATAAGTAGCTTTTGAGCCAATAATCCTTGACTACAAGGATCAATAGCCAAGTAGGGGTGCACCCGAGGCTGAACAAGTAGCTACTGGGCAAATGTCTTTGCAGAGTTTTTTGGTTTTTTGGTTTTGGGGGATTTTTTTGTTGTTGTTGTTTTGTTTTGTGATGAGTCTCAGTGGTCTTTGTCCAAGGTCTTTTGTGATAGTTCTTGTTATCACCCATATGGGCATAAGATGTTCTATCTCAGTCCTCTTGTTTCTATTTTCTTGTTAGAGTTTGACTTCATTTTTATTCTGATAATTTTCACAAGATGAATTAAAATGCACAAAAGAGGAGGAGCCATCAAGAGAGCAAAGAACTGGTAGTGAAAGTGGTGGGTGGAGGAGATGGGAGATGAAAGACGAGGGCAACTGTTAACACAACCGCAACTACCTTGTATACATGGTTATTGTATTTTCGTTACTCATGAGAGTACTTGGCACACAGTAAACACCTAGGAGCTGGATATGTAGCTCAGCGGTAGAGTGTGTGCTTAGTATGTGTGAGGACCCGGGTTCAATCTCCAGCATCAAAATGAATAAATGTTTATAAAATTAATAAAGAGCCATTTTCTAAGACATGAGATATCAGTGAGAATGGAGAAGAAAAGGAATAGAGAAAATTTAAGCAAATAGGAGATATTAAAATTCTAACTGTAAACTTCTATAATGTTCTGATTCTTGGAATTACAAGTAGGAAAAGCTTAAAAATTATGCAGTCTACCTCAACTTCATAGATGAGGAAATCGAGGTACAGATATATTGTGTGTGTGACCTGGGCTGTTTAAACTGAAGGTATCTTGTGTTATTGTGGCGAGTCATTTTCTCTGTTGTAGCTGAAAATATGTCAGTCATCAAGTTTCTTATCACTTCTTTTTTACCTTTTAAGAAGAGTATCATTCAGGCTTTCATTTTTCTTGAAAACCATTCTGGTTATTGTTGGACTACAGTGTTAAAGTGGGAAAGCTACAATGAGAAAGAGAAAGAGAAACAATCGAAGATAAATTTCATGACAATAATTTGAGGTCAGCACCTAGAACCCAGACTCCCTTTGAAGGAGAGACAAGGTAGTGCGCAGGGTGTTGGAGGTAACTCCTAGAGTTCTGGCACAAAGACCACAGGCCCAGTACCACTCTCAAGTTTCCAACCAGATAATGGTATTGTTGTGGTACATTAGTCAAACAACAATCAGATTCGGTCCAAAATAAATATTTTCACGACTCATTTCTGACATCCTTGCTGGGACTTGGCACCAGACAACTCTGATAGGCCCCAAAGTGGACCCTGAAATAGCAGCATCTGTTACAAGAGTGACAAACCACCAGGCTGGGGAAACCCTACTGCCACGCTGGGGCCTCCAGAGCCTACACCAAAGCCTGCTTCTGAAACAGCTAAGAAAGAATAGAAATCATCTTGAAATACTGGCTATCTCCAAAGGTATATTTTTGGTCTCCTAAGACTCTGACTGATCCACCCCTCCACCTTTTTTTCACTTTTTAAACATCCAGGAGCATAAGAGATTCTGCCCCAACACAAACCTGTAATGACAGAGGAATTGGAAACGTCAGACACCAAAAAGAGATTCTGCTGTGAAAGTAGCCTACATTGGAGGCTATTATCTCAATCTTGTTTCAGCCAAGGTGTCCTTGATTTTGCTTTGAATTTCACTTCCTTTGATTGGAGTGTTTGAAAAAAGAATGAGAAAAAAAAAAAAAGAAATAGACTCAAGTGAAGCAGGATCATCTGCAAGAGAAGGTCTCCAGATTTCTGCACGGCAGCAACAATGTGGGACTTAAAGCTGCTGGAGCTGGGGGGTGGGGTTAAGATCACACATTAAACGAGTTGAATGGGAGTGAAAACTCCTTCATGTAACAAAGTAAACAATGCTTCAACAAACTCCCAAAATTCAGTTGGACTCACGCATCAAAAACATAGGCAAAGAGGGGTGTGGTGGCTCACCCCTGTAGTCTCGACACTCAGAAGGCTGAGGCAGGAGGATCACTGGGAGTTTGAGGCCAGCCTGGGCTATATAGTGAGTTCAAGGCCAGTCTGAACTACACAGTGAGACACTGTCTCACACACACACACACACACACACACACACACACACACACAAAACACCCCATAGGCAATATTTTCTATTTTTAATGTTTTTCAGTGTGAGGTGTCCAGATTAGAAGATAATGGAGGAAAATATCAAGATCACTTGTTCAACACCAACCCTCTGCACGAATGTGCTGCGCTGGACACAGTTTTCGGGATATCTCAAGATTAGAAGCAATTCAAATCCCATTTTCTACTTTGCGTTTAAAGATATTATTCAAGAATCTAGAAGTAACTACTTAATGAGAAATAAGTTAAAAACGAAAAGTAAACAGATATTTCTATTTGAAAGTTACCAGTACTGTTTTGCTGACTAAAGGGGAAAGATGGAAACAAGAAATCTGACTGATTTAACACAATTTGTTCTCTCTTAAGTGAAAAGCAGAATAAAGCACATTCAACTGGTCAAACACCTGAGAGGGCCTAGCAGCACCTGAATATATGTTACTGCCCCAGGGGGCAACTGCGACATTTGTCACAGCCAGAATGCTTAATATAACAGAAGGGGATCTGTGGTCACTGGTTAGAAATACTGCAGGAACTAATGAAATATTTATTCATTAGTTCCTGCAGTATTTCAGGGGAAATTAAAATTCAGACTATTCAGGGGAAATTAAAATCGACGAATGGATTTAGAATAGATATACGTTTAACTTTCAATATATACCTATGAGAGTATCACTGAAATGTGTCATTTAAATGGAGAACAAAACGATATTTAATGTGGTTTATTCTCTAGGACCTTGCTTGATTTATCCTACACAATCACAGATTTTGTCATACATTTTACAGAAACATATGACATTCATACATTTTCATTTTTTGCTGAGAAAAAATATACATGCACAATAGCCTAGAGCCAAAGAGGCTAATCAGTGTCAGTTTCACAGTCAAAATAATACCTCATAAAGCTAAACAGCATGAACCACCAGAGAACTGAGTCAGAGTGTGTCGCACAAGAGACAGAATGCTGCTAGTGTGCTGGATGCTTCACCTGAGCTTCAGGCCAGCCACTCCAACTGGAATCAGTGGGCCTCCATAGCAAAGAGAAGTCAAGCATGCACCAAGAAGAATGCAAGTCTCAAGAAAATGGCTCTGGCATTTAATCCATTAAGGTATTCCATGTTTTTCTTTGCCCTTTTAAGCAGATGCTTTTAGACACATCCACATGATTTGTGGGTACAGGGAGCAACTTGGAAAATACCAGAAAATGCCCCCATTACCAAGAGACACTTTACTTTGCTCTGAAGTGGAGGAGATTGCACTCACTGAAATAAGGTTTGTTAGATAACTTGAAATAAATAATAAAAGAACTGGGTTCATGGCCTTCTCTATCCAGAGCTTCTTCCTACACAACTTCTAGGAGGATACTACTCTGATAGTCCTAAAACATGTGGAAATATGACCTTTTCAAAACCAAAGGTGGCCCACTGTGTATTTTATGTCTATTACCTGTGGCCTGGGTCCACATTCTTATTCCCTCCAAATGATTTTAGACACATTCCCAATATTTGAGGCTCTATACTGCTTTTCTCTTTTTTAATACCCTTATTAGAGTTATCTCAACCCTCTCTGCATGAAGAAACCTGGGGGGAAACACCCCAGACACTCCAACTAACCAAAGGCTGGTATCTTTCAGCAACATATTCACCGAAGTTTTCTTACATATATTACCCTGTCTGAGCCTCACAACTTTATGAGCTAGAGAAAGCATTATCATCCTATTTTTCAGAGGAAAAATATATAAGAACAAAAGCTTTGTTTTAATATTTTAATAGTTTAATTGACCTACAATTATTCTCCGGTCTGACCACCTGAGGATCATCTGGCATCCTTTCTACAAAGGACTCTGCCAGGGGGCAGTTATAACCTAAAAAAACAAAAGATGATGTGCTTGCTGTCTGGGAAAAGAAGTATATGGGTCCTTCTATTCTAATAAAAACTATGGCATTTGGGTAGATTCTAAACTATTGTCTAATGGATATTATCAGAGGGAATAAAGACAACTGGATTACACTGTGGCTTACTCAGCAGAGCAGATCTCAAAAAAGGGAATCCACTTTGTCTTGCATGTCCATGCACTCAGCCACATTACAATTACAGAAATTATCCCTCAGGCCACACTCACCAAGGAAGTAAAAGGGCCCTTTATTCAAAAGGTGAGAGTGACAAGAAACTACTAATGTACTAATGCCCCCACCACAATGTGCAAGCGTCCCTGATTCCTCTGACTCTCTAATAAAGGCCTGTACAATAACTGTTTTTTAGAATTTTTTCTCTCAAGAAAGGAGAGTCTCTTCAAGATATTTTATAATTTGCTAGTTAATAAAAATTGTGTAGTCCCTAATATAGATATCTTTTCACTTCGTATTTAAGTTTAATCTTCATTTATAGTAATTAGCTTAAGTTTTTGAATATGTTTTTTTTCCTCTTCTCTTAATTAGGAAATATACTCCAAATAACACAATGCCCAAATAAAATTTGCTTTAGAACTAGGATTTTAATTTCACACCATGAGAGGCCCAAAAGAAGGTAGCCCTGGGGTTGGTTGATACAGCAGCTCAATAATGACAGCTCAGACTGGTTTCTGTGACCTCCCATTTGCTTTTCCTTCATTGATTAAAAAATGGCTGCTGCAGTGTCATTCATAAATTCCCCACAATACAAAGCTAATGCAGGTTTCTGGCCGTGAAAGTAACTTCTGCTAGACTTGCCCAACTCCTATAAACAACTAGAAAGCTGGACAAAATAGATGAAACACTAAACAATACATGACTCAGTCCCATGACATGAACAATCTGTATCCCTAGTCTCTACCCCTTTGGTTGGTGGTCAGTGCCTGGCCTAGCAGCCATTGCCCAGAGCACATCTGTCTCCCAGTGAATGAGATTCTCACAAGAGAAGGCCTCCTCAGACCAGGCCAGAGAGTCTCTCAAGGGGCAGTGACAGAGTTAGGACCAGTGAGTCCTAGGAACCCTGAACCAGGCATTGAGGGATCTGTGAGACAGTAAGATTGGCCGAGGCTCACTGTGGCTGTGACCAGCGGGATCCAAGGATGGCGAAAAGACTCTGGAGCAGGGCCAGAACAGTCACTCTCTAACTGCCTCGGAAATGAGCTGAGCCTTGTGCCCACGTGAGCTTCTTCCCACTGTCCCCAAATGCTACTGAATTCCATGCAGAATTACCTTCTTCTGCAGAGCTCTAAATGCCACTGAATTCGCCTCCTGGAAAGACACTTTTGTATAGCACATACATAAAGATTGCAGGGTACAGAAAGCTGGAGAAATGTGTTGTGGACGGGGTTGGCACTGCATGCTCACCTGGAGTGGTGTGGAGAGAGCAGACATAAGCCACTGCATGAGCTATTGTGGAGGGAAAGGGATAGAGACTGGGGAAGCCCCTGCAGAGAACAGCGGAAAACTGGGCACTAGACCAATCCCACTGTGCCCCTCCCCCACTCCAGTACAACTGAAGGTGCCCAGTCCTAAGACAGAGCAAAAACCTCTGTGCAGTCAGACCCGCAAAAGCTCAGCTGAAGCCAGCAGAGATCTGCCTGCACAGGGAATGAGAACCCTCCACAGATTGTCTGGACCTCCAACCCCTTCACTCCTGCTAGGCAAGAGAACAAATCATTGGCGGGGAACCAGATCAAGCACCAGGTGACATACCCAACCTCCCAGCAAAAAGAGCTCAGCCACTCCACAAGTGCTATAAGACAAAAAAAAAAAAAAAAAAAAAAAACCTACCAAAGTAAAATTGTATATGAAAGACTCAAATACAAGCTTTCTACCAGCATATAAATTGGTTCCAAATTTCTTACAGCTTTCCTCAATCTTCAGTTATATTTCCCTCCTTCTTCCTTTCTTTTCATTCTTGCAATTAACCTCTCAAGCCCCCTCGTCATCTCTCCATTCCAGATCTAAAAATAATATTACCAAAGTACTATCTCTTTTCTTTCATTTGCTGTTATCTTTCATTCTTCTTTCTTTCTGAACTATTTTCTTCCTTTCTTCTTCTTTGTTCCTTCCCTTATCCTCCATATTCCAATCTACGTTCGTCAGTATTGTTTTATTCTCTTCCTGAGTTATTTAAAAGGCATGAAATTTAAGTTTTCAATTATACATTGATATATGATTGTTTCTGTAGATACTGATATAACTGGTAATTGTTCTTTCTTTGCAACTCAGTGATTGGAACTGACCCTAGTGTGTTGAGTAAGTTAAACAGGCACACGAACGCTGAAACATGACCAAAACTAAGTTCATATAACAGAAAGATACATACCAATTAAAGAGATCCCCACAATAGTGACAGTGCTTTCTAC
>PVJO010027229.1:0-19948 GCA_004026905.1 Hystrix cristata | reverse complement strand
TGGATGTTCCTGGAGAACATACTATTAAGTGAAATAAATCAGACACTTATAAGTACACATCGAATTGTTTCTCTGATATGAGAAACCATAAGTGTAAATAAGGACAAAGGGGTAGAATAGATATTTTGTTTAAAAAAAAGAAAAAAGAGAGATAGTATTCAAAAGAGAGAACTAGATAGAGAAAAGGGGGATAAAGAAGGAGGTTAAAAGAAAAGTAAGATGAAAGGGGAAAAAATGGGAAAGTGTAACTACACTTGTTGCAAATAGGGAGGGGTGGGTGAATGGAAGGGAGGGGAGGGGAAGAGGGGAAGAGGGGGGAAAACCAAGATGTATTATGTACAGGTACAAAATAACCATGTTGATTATGATCATTATGTATACAATGTACCAATACACGTTCTTGGTTAAAAAAAAAAAAAAAAAGACCACCAGCCTTCCCTTTAGGAAAATCATTTTGCTGATTACTTCATAACAGCGCCAAAAGAATACACTCAAGTTATTCAGTAAATTATCCCAACATATTCTTTATAATGTGTCAACAAGTACTAGTACTAAAACAACCACCAATAACTGCCAACTAGCAACACGAAACAGTAGGTCAGAGAAAGTAACAGTATGGTACCAACATTAAAACAAATCAACCAACAGAATAGAACACAGAGCCAAGGCATGAACTCTCTGGTACAGGGTCAGGTAGTCTTTAACAAGACAACCAAGACTGCTCAATAAGAAAAGGCAATCTCCTGAACAAATTATGTCAGGAAAACTGGTAATACACGCAAAAGAATGAAACTGGACCTTTATCTTTCATTATATACAATAACAAATTCAAAAATGGATTGAAGACCTAGATGTGAAACCTTAAGGGCTGGGAATTTAGCTCTGTGGTTAGAGTGCTTGCCTTGCAAGCACAAGGCCCTGAGTTCCATCCCCAGCACCACAAAAAAAAAAAAAAAAAAAAGAACCTGAAACTCCTAAGGGAAAACAAATATCAAAACTTTAACACTGGATATGACACCAAAAGCCCAGACAATAAAAGCAAAAACAGACAAATGCAAGTGAGGTAGTGAGGTGGGGGATTGGGGTGTGGCCAGCCAGCTTGGCAAGTGGGCAGGACCTGTCAATCACAAAGATCCCAGACCCAAGAGCAGAAAACAATTCCCAAGCACTATCACTGATGTCAGCCAGAAAGTGCCATCTTCTAGCCGGGCATGGTGGCACATTCATAATCCCAGCACTCTGGAGGCTGAAGCAGAAGGATCACTGTGCTAAGCTGGAGGCCAGCCTAGACTACATAGTAAACTGAAGGCTACCCTGAACTACACAGCCAGAATCTGTCTCAAAAAAAACCATCCAAAAATAAAAAAAATAAAAGAAGAGAGAAAGAAAATGCTATCTTCAATTTTTCTAGCATGAAATCAAACAGGTTTTTAATAGGACCGCCTAGATCTGAGGTCAGCCTAAAGAATGGAAGGTACAAAAGATGTCCATAGCCAGGCACGATGGCACATGTCTGTAATTCCAGCACTCAGGAGGCTGAGGCAGGAGGATCACTGTGAGTTCGAGGCCAGCCTGAAATACATGAGACCCTGTCTCAAAAAACCAAAAAGAGAGCGATGTCTGCCATTAACGTCATTGCCACTGTGATTTCTCCTGGCGCACTCTCTGCAGAGTGTACTTCTTTCCTTACCTTTAATAAAACTTTGCTGCCTTTCCACCTGTCTTGTCCAATTCTTTGGTCAGCACAAGGAGAACTAGAAAGAATCCCTAGAAAAAAACCGACACTACCCCAGTAATAGTAGGATAGAAGACATAAAAACTAGGCAGAAAGAAGACAAGGAAAATCGTAATTTTAAAAACGAAAATTGTAACTTCAGTAACAAAGTTTAATTTTTTTTCCTCTCTTCTCTCAGATCACAAAAAGTGTGGGAAATACCTTTTCACCTGCAAATGGGTTCAGCCATTCATTTCCTTTTTACTTGCAAATAGTCCTCTTTAACCTGGGAGGATTTCCCTGACTGGACCATTATCCTACTATAGGTGGGCCATTGTCCACCCACCAGACCAAGACAAAGACTACAGAGCATCAAATTCCAGATTTCCAAGACCAAAAATAGATAATATCCCAGTTGCACACTGTAATATATCTCGCTTCTCTGAGTGCATCCTAAAATCTCTAAGGAACCCTCTGACCCATCTTGAAAGTTCTTTTTCCACAAAGGGAGTCAGCGAACTTGAAAACTTATTCTACAAACAGGTGAATTAGGTTCCTTATTTCAGCTTCAGGGACATTCCCAGACCCAGACAGGAATATATCAAACTCACAAAATTTTCGTATCAAAGGACACAATAAACAAAGTAGAAAAGCAACCTATGGAATGGGAGAAAATATTTACCTATCATATGTCTAACAAGGGCTTAATTATCTAAAATAAAGAACTCCTACAACTCAAATCAACAAATCAAATTATTTGACTAAAAAATGGGCAAAAAATTTGAAAAGACATTTCCCCAAAGATGATATACAAAGGGCCAACAAGTACAGTACATGAGAAAATGCTCAACATCACTTATCTTCGGAAAACACAAATTAAAACCACAATGAGATATGGTCTCATACACGCTAGGATGACCACTTTGCAGGGTGAAAAAACAGAATATAACAAATACTAATGAGGACGTAAAGGAACTGGAATTCTGAACACTGTAGGTAATAATGTAAAATGGTATAACCACTATAAAAAATAGGATGTCAGGCCAGGCACACACAAGTAATCCCAGCTACTGAAGATAATGCAATAGGAAGACTGCAAGTTTAAGGCCTGCCTGGGCAACTTAGAGAAAAAAAAGTCTCAAAAATTTTAAAAAGGGTTGAGAATGTAGCACAGTGGTAGAGTGCTCCTGGGTTTGATCCCCAGTAGTAAGCAAAAAACAGAAGACAGAATGGCAGTGTCTCGAAAATTAAAAATACACTACCCCAAAGAACTGAAAGTGGGAGATATATTTGTACAACCATGGTCCTAGCACAATTCTTAACAGCCAGGACAAGAAAGTGTCCTGGATAAACTCAGAGGGCCAGAGGCAATTACAGACTGGCAGGCTCCAAATTCTCTTGACAATAGTAAGGGATGTGCTAATAAAGGCTGACCTTTGAGCCCACCCCTTTATAAAAAGGTTTATAAACAACAGGTTTAACTAAACTGACCCAGTAGCCATCCCTAAAAGTAAGGTAACTGCATTCTTAGGCAAAGTAAGTGAAAATTGTAACCAATTTAATCAGCCAATACTTGTATTCAAACAAGGTGAAAAACTGTGTCTCCAATCAATAGATACAGTTTGTACCCTAAAATCTTGGTGGGGAGGAGTTTCCCAAATAAATTCTGTTCTCTTTGTTCGGTTTTTGCTTAGGCTTTGGACGCTAGTCCCCTGGGCCAGTGCCAGCACATTAAAACAGCTGTATTCTTGAGATTAGCATGGCACTTTCGTTTCTTGGGGATAGATCTCCTCTGCTCTCCCACAACAGAAGTATCATGGGCAGCTAAGTTTGGCAGAAATTAATACGCAGTTGACAGGGGCAGGCCCTCTAGAAAGTCAGTACAAAAGACAAAAGCATATCAAAACTGTGTCTGGAGGTGAATCTGAAGAAAGCTAGGCCTAGTCACAGTGGCCAGACGTCTATGCTTTCCAGAGGGATGAAGAGAAATTTGAGATTATACTGTAATTAGTACAACCCAGTCCATTAAGTCCAGATATGCATCAGGCACTCAGGTGGGTGACCTGGACATTTGGGCTGATCCCTTCCCAATACTGCACCAGTTTTAGGAGTCATAGATAAGCTGAGGTTAATGATGCTAGCCATATGACCTTGCTACATGCCCCAATTCCCTCCTGGATCGATATTAGCTCTTCTTATAATCTTATTGGTTGATTATAGTTTGACCCATGTTGCACCCACATTGTAACTTTGCTGTATAAATTACCCCTGAGAAAAAGGCCTTGGTGGCAACCCACTTTTGGAACCTCTATCTCTCAGGAGCTATTCCTATCCCTCAATAAACTTTTCCTACTCTTAATCTCCTTTGTCCTTTAGAATTCATTCTTCAATTTCAGGGGACACAAACTTGGCACATCTGACATCAAGCAGGTAGGGAGTTATACTTCTCCTGTATCAGAAGTAACCTGAATGTCCACCAACAAACAAGTGTTTTTAAAATGTGGTGTACACACACAAATACTCAGGAATACTATTCAATATTTAAAAGCAAATCCTGTCACATGCTACCATTATGGACAGCTGAATAAGGCAGAAATATTATAGGCAGACAGGGTTGGGCCTGTCTGAGTCAGTGCAGAAGGTGAGAATACATTACAACTGTGGTTTAAGTACATCAGAAGATTAAAATCACAATGGCCAGATTTACATATTTCCCTAGGGGATAAACAAAAGTTTGAGATTACTGCTACCACGCCTTTGAGACTTCCCATATAAATAAACCATTATCTCATTAGGGGTGGAACACCCTCTCCCACCCACTAAACCTACTAAAACCAAGACAAGACTATCTACCAAGGGGCTGAGGATTTAGCTCAGCGATTAGAGTGCTTGCCTTGTAAGCACAAAGCCCTGAGTTCGATTCCCAGCACCAAAAAAAAAGACTATCTACCAAGGTTAATGATGTCATCCATATGCATTTGCTACTACTGGATCAATATTAACCAAGTGGCTGTATTTGTAATCTTATTGGTTGATTATAGTTTTGACCTGCATTGTACCTACCTTGTGATTTTTCCTCTATAAAATTTTCTCAGAGAAGTGGGCTCACTGGCAACCCATTTGGGATCCCTCCAGTCTCTCAGGAGCTATTTCGATTCCCCTTTACTATTCCCCAATAAATTTTCCTACTCTTCACCTCCATTGTTCCCTAGAATTCATTCTTTGATTTCACAAAACGAGAACTCAGGCTATCTCTAATGTCTAACAGGTTGGGAGTTACATTTACTTCCCCCATATCACCACAAGATGGATGAACCTTGAGGACACTATGCTAGGTAAAGTAAGACTAGCACGAAACAGAAGACAAATACGATCCCACTCAGATGAGATACCTCAGTCAAAACCACAGAAGCAGAAAGTAAATGGAGGTTATCAAGGGCTAGAGGAATGAAGAAAGAAAGAGCTATTGCTTAATGACAATCAAGTTCTAGATTTACAAGAGGAACAAGTTCTTGAGATCTTTGAGATCTGTTTGACAACCGCATGAATACACTACCTGCTATTTAACTACACGCTGAAAATAGTACAGGATATACATTTTAGAGTCCTAATACTCTTCCTGTGCCTTTGGCATGTAAGGTATTTTGTTTTTTCCTGGTTTGAGAAAACAAATGGTAAATGTTATATGCTATTTTGTTTTTTTGGAGGGGACAGGGTCTCGCTATGTAGTTCAGGCTGGCCCTGAACTCACTATGTACGCTGGCCATCCTGGAACTCAGCAATCCTCCTGCCTCAGTCCCCCAAGTGCAGGGATTACAGATATATACCATTACACCAGGCTGCTGCAAGCTTTTTCAAAAAATAAAAAATGGTAAGATATTTTAAATTGTAACCAAATTAAGAAATATAAAATATGAAAAGCTTAGAAAGTATCAGTTTCAGATAGTCATTCTGTTAAATATTTATATAAGCAGGAGGTCACTGTCATAAGGCTATCTCCATCATTTAAATTCCTATGGAACACACAGTAGTAAATGGAAACCTAACATAGATGTCTAATTTTCATGAAACAGCTGGGTCTCAGCCTATCACGAGCTGCAGGGCTTCAATCGCAGGCAGTCAACTGATCAGACTGTATACACACAAAGCAAACACCTAGCTATAATCAATCAAGGCATTCCTGTGCTTCTGTGTAGTGGCAATAAATACTGACTGCCTACTGGTACAAACCACAGGCTCTAAAAACTTCTGATTCTGAGTGTTACACAACTATGAATCATTCTTTAGGGGGGAAAAAAAAAGAAACCTGTTAGGTTTAATTTGTCAAAAAGTTTATAGCCAGGCATGGCTCAGGCTCAGGCGTACAGTCTCAGCACTCTGGGAGGCCAAGCTGGGAGGATCAGAAGTTTGAAGTTTGAGACTGTCCTGGAGAAGTTAGCAACTAAGTGAGAGCCTGTTTCAAAATTTAAAAAAATAAAAAGGGCAATATTGTAAAGGAGAAAAAGGGGAGAGACATCTTACTTCTCTCCCTTAATAGCTATCTGATCCTGTGTCAGTCTACTTTTCTCATTAACAAAACTTGTATTTCCTGCTTCATAAAGTTGTTAAGAACATAAAAGTCTTAAAAACTATACATTCATATAAAACTATAAATTCATAACAAAATGTCATTGTAAAACACTTAATTCCTTGGAAAGAGCTATCCAAACAAGATTTTTTATTTTAAAATAAATATTTTTTAAATTTACAAAAAGAAAAAAAATAAAAATGAACTTCATGATGTGTTTAATTTTTCTGCAGTAGAAACTTCAATGGGAGGGGCTGGGGATTGAGCTCAGTGGTAAGAGTGCTTGCTTTGCAAGCACAAGCCCCTGAGTTCAATCCCCAGCACAAAAAAAAAAAAGAAACTTTAATGGGGAAAAAAAAAAATCAATTTTTCTTATAAAACTGGTACTGACAGTTTATCGAAGATGTTTCATATTTTTTTTAAGTTTTTGGCTTTTTTTTTGCTGTCTTTCTAGATTAGGATTTAGTTTTCATACTACACATATTTATACCTCTCTTCACTCTCCGATGCTCCCAATATAACTCCATTGGTTTGGGGTTAAATCCAATTCAAGGCTTACATCAGTACACTCGTGCAAACAAATTTTCAAGCTGAACCACCCTGTATATTATTTTCTTCTTCTTTTTGGTGTTTGGGATCAAACTCAGAGTCTTGCACTTGCAAGGCAAGCACTCTAACCACTGAGCTAAATCCCCACCCCCTATTTTCTCGTTTCTATCTCTTTAAATCTTCCTTATTATTTTCAGTTGCTTCCTTATCTTTCAAAACTCAAACCATATTCTCCAACAACTCTCATAAATGCCTTCAAAAGTAATTTGGCACTCATTAATTCAGTTTTCTTTCTGGAGATTCCTCTTGTCTAGGTTGGTCTATTCATTTAGATCTAAATAATTCCTTTTACTCATTTCCTAGGGTTGACTCTTACCTATTAACAGCTAAAATGTTTTTCTTTCTTGATTCATTCCCTCTGATTTTACAGCATCATTTTTATAACCTACTTAAAAAGGCCACAGGGGAAGAAAATTTAAGATTTTCCAATTGTCATAATTGAATGATAAATTGTCTAAATATGAAACTCTAGAGTCAAATTTAAATTTTGGAAAAATCTATTCGTTATCCCCTACCATCTGGGACTGCTACTGGGAAAGTGTGATGCCATTTTTATTCCACATCCTCCATGTGATATTTTTCCTTTTTTAATCAGGAAAAGCTTATTTCTTTTTTCCTTCTTGTGCTGAAACACCATAATAACATGTGTCTTAATGTGAGGCTCTCCCATTCATTCTGCAGAGCTTCAGAAATCCTATTCTTTTTACCTGTCTATCTATATCTGCTTATTTTAGGTGTTGGGGATGGACAATAGTCAAGGCCTCTTCCACCAGCCCTAGAAGCTCTATTTTTATATATATATTTATGACATTCAATTCTTAAAAATATTTTATGACTTTTGTTTGATAATTCTCTACCCTTCATTTCTGTATTTTAATGCTGGCCACGATGGCTCACACCTGTAATGCCGACACTCTGGAGACTGTGGCAGGAGGATCGTTCTGAATTTGAGGCCAGCCTGGGCTACATAGTGAGTTTGAGGCCAGTCTGAACTACACAGCAAGATCCTGTCTCAAAAAGAAAAAAAAAAAAAAAAACATTTCTCTATTATCTATTTGTTGAACCCATCTTACTCAGATGTTGGACCTCAAACTAATCCTGTACTTTTTAAAAGTTTTTAAATTTTTTTATTTTGATTTTTTGGGGGCTGGGGTTCAAACTCGGGGCCTTTCACTCTCCCACTGAGCTAAATCCCCAGCCCCTCTGTACTGTTTTTAATCCCCTCACTTTTTTCTATTGACTCATCCTTTCTAAAATACTTTTACCCCTTTAGCTAGATTTGTAATGTATGCATCAAGTTTTTAACACATTCCCGCTGGCTTGAACCACTGGTGGCATACACACAACTGTCTCACTCTGTGGCTTGTTCCACCCAACGAGACTGTCCCATGCCGCCACCCAACAGCAGCACAAGAATTAAGGCCCACCATGAAAGTGTTCGTTTCCATTTCTTATTCTGAGTTAAGTGATCCTTTTTAAATCTCCTATTCCTGTTTCAGTGACACAGTATCTCCTATTACTTCTCTACAACTCACTTTAAGCTTCTTTTCTCCTAAACACTATTTGCTGCTTCTGAGAATCTTTTAAGACTAGTTTTGTCCCTCAAGGAAAGTGGTCTCCGAACATGTCCGGGAAGAAGTGGACGCATTACACAGTTGGCCTGACAGCCAGACGGCGCTCAGTGTGGGGCGATGCTCTGCGGAGGGGACTCTGCTGAAGGCGAGTGCTGAACATCTTTCTCTTGGGTAACGCTTCCCCAGCAGCCTTCAATTTAGAAAGACACAATCCAGACAAATGACATCCCGGGAGCAAAGATGACAAATGAGATTGACATCTCACCATTCACTTTTGAGGCTTTTATTTCAACTTTCTACTTCCATTAAGCCCTTTCACTCCTGCCCCATATCCTGTTTCCACTCTGTTCCAACAGCAGACGAGTAGTTTTTCACCGGCTATAACGCGGCAGGACTCTACCATAAACTCACCAGGCAGCCACACAGAGCAGGCCATGCAGGCAACTTGTGCTTTTGAAACAAGGTATAAGAATGTGCCAATACTGCTGAATTTTGAGCCCTGGTTGTCAAAAAAGATAAATAACAGGACTAGCTGAAATTAACTGGACATGCTGGACCCTTCCTTTTTGGACAAAGTAACTATGTTCCTAGGCAAAACAGGGGAAGCTGTGGTAACCAATGTAACCAAACAATACCTGTATTCTAATAAGGTGAAAAGTCACGTATCCGATTTTCATAGCCCCCCAGGAGGACAAAATTTCACACATAAAAGCTGTTCTTCCTCACCCCGACCCTTCAGGGGCTCAGGCAGTTAGTGCCTTAAGCCTATGCCCGCATAAATAAAAGCGCTGTTTCTCCTGGCCAGTGCGGTGCCTCATTTCCTTAGCTTTGATCTCCTCTCTTGCAACAATAATAGATGGAAAGGGAAAAATCTAGGGTCTAAACTACTCCAGACTTCCAACCAATCTACTTTTAGTTATACACCCAGCACTCTCATCTTCAGAGGTCATAGCTAGAACTAATTTTTAAAGGCAATTTGGGCCAAGTGCAGACGACTGTAATCTCAGCCACTCAAGACGCTGAGGTAAGAGGATTACAAATTCAAGGTAAGCCTTGGCAACTGAGCTTGTCTGTAAAATAAAGAGTTTTTGGAGGGATCTTTTTTTGGGGGGGTGCTAGGGATCGAACTCCTTGCTCTACCATTTGAGCTAAATCTCCAAAACCCTTTCTTTGGCTTTTTTTGAGACAGGGTTTCACTGCATAGTTCAGCCTGGCCTTGAACTATGTAGTCCAAATTGGCCTCCAACTGGTGGCAATCCTACCTCAACCTCCTGAGTGCCAGGATTACAGGCGTGCGCCACCACACCCAGCTAAACAAGAAATTTTTAAAAGGGCTGAGGATGTAGGTCAATGGCAAAGCACTTACCTACCATGTGTGAGGTCCTGGATTCAATCCTATACCACAGAAATCAATAAACCCCATTTTAAAAAATTAATAATGGGCAAAGGTGTTCACTGCAGAATTTTTTTCTAAGAAAATGGCCATTCATTGGCATACCGTGCAGTCTAGACCACAGCACTCCAACAAAAGTGCTAACTTCTCCTAATGATTTAGTTGTCATAACCAAGACTCAGTCCTTATCTTACAGATCTCTATGTTCTGTCATTTTAAAGTTTTTTTAAACCTCTAAGTAGTAAATCTATTACACTAATACCCTAAACTCTTCAATTCATTTACAATCTTTCTTCCTTTCTGCTCCCAATGTCTTTGTTTTGGTCCCTGTGATGGGCTCCTATAATAGCCAAAACATTTCTCTAACCATTACTTGTGTTCTATGTAGCCTCATAATTTCTCAAATCCATAAGCAATCAAGTATGACTTCTTCACAATCCCCACTACCAAACTTCCACACTAAGGACATCTGTAGCCTGTTCCTGGCCAGGTCCAAACCAGGACTGGTGATGTGAATCACTTCTTCCACTCACCTTCAAGAATTTTACTTTTAAAATTATCTTTATTCTCCCGTTCTCATCACTCCCTATTAGTATGCTAGGTTACTTCCATTAGTGTCAAAATGTTAATATTGGGCCAGGTGCAGTGACACATTCCTGTAATCCCAGCACTGGGGAAGCTGAGGCAGGAGGATTGCAGCCTGGGCTAAACAGTGAGTTCACAGCCAGTCTGGAGTACACAGTGAGACCTTGTCTCAAAACAAACAAACAAACAAACAACAAAAGAATTAGTACCTTCCAAGGTTTTGTCCTTGGCCCTCTCCTCTTCCAAATCAACATCTCCCTGGGCAATCCTGTAATCCTCTTTGACAACATTTCTTCACTTGGATTCTACTTCACACCATCTCCTGATATTCCATCTCTCTACCACTCCCTCCCTTTGAGTGACAACCTCCCAAGACAGTAGGAGCTAGTGCTCCTCTTCCACCTGATCTGTTCTTGTTAAGAGTGCTCAGGCCCCCTCCATACCTAATCATCTCCTCCATCTCTATTAACTCCTAATCTCACATACTTTGAAATACTCCAGCCCAGATCTCTTTTCCAAGCTAGACAGTCATATACACAATTGCTTAGTTGACATCACTGCATATATAAAGTCATTTCAACATTAAAATGTCCCTGAGTTTATTCCTGATCTGACTCCCAAAATCTGCTGCACATATCGCCTTCCCTACCTCAACTGCTCACCAAAAAGGTTGGAATTGTCTTTGACTCTCTTCTTTCTCTCACAGCCTCCCAATCTGTTAAGGCATATTTCACAAATTACTCAGAACACCATGTCTTATAATATGCACTCAAGCCACCAATCTCTCAGAATATTATTATAGTCTTCTGTAACATCTGATAAGCCTCTTGCTTTTTCTCTTGTTCCACCCCATCCCCATATCCCTGTGTTGTCTATTCTCAACACAGCTATCAGTTATGCTTAGAAGACATGAATACACCTCTCTGGCCTCATCTTGTAGTACTCACTCTTCACAGCAGTCACGCCAACAACCCGCTGGTTCCCATAGTCCACACTCCCCACTCTTAGTGTCTCTGCACTGGGGTTCCCTACACCCGAATGGTCTTCCAGATACTCACACGGGCTCCTTCCTCACCTCCTTTAAACTTTTGCTGAAAAGCATTTTCTCACTAAGAACTATTTGGACCAAACTCTCTAAAGCTGTAATTTGTTCTTATCCCGGCACTTTGCTCTACCTTCTTCCTTTTTATTCACAAAATTTATTACATTCCAAGCAGTGAATATTTATCTAGTACACCCTACTATAAGAATTAGCCAGGGGCTGGGAATTTAGCTCAGTGGTTGGAGTGCTTGCCTTGCAAGCACAAGGCTTCAAGTTCAATCCCCAGCACACACACAAAAAAAGAATTAGCCAGCTTTTTTTTATTCACATTATTATCGCTATAATGTAGTTTCCTTTCCATTTTCAAATGGAAAATAGAACAGGAAATTTTCCTGCAATGCTTTGCATAGTAAAAGTATGTTTCATGACAATACAATTATACATACATACAAAGTTCAACTACCGTATATGGAGGGTTACACAGTACACACTCATTTTTGAGAG
This sequence comes from Hystrix cristata, assembly GCA_004026905.1. NCBI lineage: Eukaryota > Metazoa > Chordata > Mammalia > Rodentia > Hystricidae > Hystrix > Hystrix cristata. The sequence continues at coordinate 7,960 of PVJO010027229.1, read as the reverse complement.
AAAGAATGAAGCCATGCCATGAGGCATCACTATAACTTCAATTACTAGCTACTGAAGAAAGAGATACTACTTATTGAACAAATCTTTTGTTAAATGTCATTTCCCCCTTCTGAAGGATGGAGATTTTTGAAGGATGGAGATTTGAAGGTTGGAAAATTAAGGTTAAATAAACTGCCCAAGTTTTATCTGGGTTGTAAGGAACAGTGCCAGGATTCAATCCCATCCCAAGACCAAAAACTCTGGCCTCTTCTCTACGAACTTCTATATCCTGGCCCCCTCCCTTTTTTCTTAGTTTCACCCACCTTTGGGACCTTAGTGTTAGTAGTTTCTTCTACCTGAAATGCTCTCCCAACCCTCTACCTCACAAACAAAGTCCCATTCAGTGTCTTCCAAACTTCTAGGCCAAGTTTCAACATCACTACCTGAAAAGTATTCCCACACTTCCAAGTTAGGCTGCCTTCAATGACAGTCCCACAGCATCCTGTCTTTTTCTCCACAGCACACACCACACCACATTTGGGATGCTTATTCTATGTTTAACCTCTCTGCAAATTTCTCGAGGGTAAGGAATAGATCAGTACATAGAGATATACTACACCTGGAGACCGAGAACATATTCAATTCTCACTGAATAATAAATAGCATTAGTCTTTAGTCACTCATACTGAAACCTAGCATATTATTTCATAATCAAATGAAGTAGTAAGTGCTTCAGCATTGGAGAACAGAACTGAATTAAAAGAGCTGGATTTTTGCTCATTAAGCAACTCTGAGAAAATTAATCACATTAAGCCTCATCCAAAAATAACTACACTAACTTTGCTACAAAAATTAACTATCTCAGGGGTTGGGGATTTAGCTTAGTGGTAGAGTGCTTGCCTAGCAAGTACAAGCCCCTGAGTTCAATCTGTAGCACCCCCACCCCCTAAAAAATTAACTATCTCACTAGGCATACTGGCATGAACCTGTAGTCTCAGCACTCTGGGAGGCTGAGGCAGGAGATCACAAGTTCAAGGCTACTTTACAAGTCCTTATCAAAACACACACACACACACACACACACACACACACACACACACTCTGGTGGGGGGAGGGAAAATTAACTCACTTTTTCATTCACACTACTACTGTTAAAATTTAAGTAAATTTTTTTCTTTTTTTTAGACAGGATCTCGCTTTGTAGCCCAGGCTGTCCTTGAACTCACACCAATCCTCCTACCTCAGCCTCCAGAGTGGTGGGATTAGGGGCATGTGCCTCCATTCCCAGCCAAAATTTAAGTAAGTTTTATCTACCCACTAGATATATGTTTTTCAAAGTGCAGATGGCTTCAAACCAGCTTCCAACTTTTTAATGGAAAAACAAAAAATAGAAAAAAGAAAAAACAAAAAAAGAGAAAAATTCAAGCATTCATACACATATGTGTACGTGCATACTATTGAAACATACACAATTCAACTGTTGTTCACTGAGTTGTAAGGTCACTGTACATTCTTTATTATGGGTTTCAGTCATAAACCCATAAACCCAAAAAACTGAAAAACTAACTATAGCAACAAATAAACTAATATTACTAGAATATTAAATGCAGTAAGAAAGGGGCCTTGTTCGGTCGCTAGAACCTAAAATAGTTCCAGGTCTATGTATACCAACACAAATAAGTATCTCCAAACCAGTGACACATCCAGGCCTTAATTTTCTAAACATATTAATTCTGCAATATTCTTCCTCACTGCCATTTCCAGAGCCCATTATATCCTTCATGCCTAAGCCTGACACATGCTATTCCCTCAGACTAAGGAAACTGTCAACTCACCAAATCAACGCATGTCTTTCACATTACACTTTCTTGTGAAATTATGATAGGCTTCACCCGTCTTCTCACTTGAAGGCATAACTCTCTATATCCACTTTACAAAATAGTCTACCTATACTTCTGCATGGCAAAAAGGGGGCCAGGAACGAACAAATTATAGGATAAGGTGAACAAGTATAGAAAGAAACATGAAAAATTATAGAGTAAATATGCAGAGTATTGGAAAAAATGAGTTCTCCTACATTACACATTTAGCTTTTAGTATACTTACTTATATTACACTTCTTAAACACCTAACAATCAATATGCCATCTTAAAATTTAAAAGGTCTTTTAGAGGATGACTTCAATGACCAATATTCATTTGGTCACTGGACCTTTTACTTTTTTTTTTTTGTTCTTTATATGCCTCTTACGCCTATAGGGTAATCTATGATCAATATCAGAGATAATCTATAATGTTTCAACATATTAAACATTATGTCCCAGGAACTGGACTTTGTAAATATATGTGTTTACATAAACATCTGTATTATCTTTGGGTCGTTAAAAATTACCATTTGTCTGCAACTACTACTTCTTCCTTTGGCACTTTTTTTTTTTAAAGTTCTGTTTTACACAGAATTATTCATTAACATATTATTGAAGGTTCTGCTCTTTCTCTTGAACGTAACACATACTTTTTAGCATTTGACTTAAAAAATCTTTTTCTTAATCCAACTATAAGGTAAGCAGGTAGAAATATTACTAAATATGTATTTTTCAGACTTAAAGAAACTCTGCTTTTCTATTCTCACTTGAAGTAACTCATACCACTTGCTAATCAGGCATATCTAGTCATTATTTCAGAGTTCACAATCTAAGAACTAGTCTCCTTCAGTAGAACTCCTTTCCATCACTTTATCCCTACCTGAAAGAGAACAGTGGAAAGTTCCAACTTTTGCAACTCCAGAATGTGCAAAACAGGAGAGAACCTAACAGAAGTTGCTTCCCGCCCCCCCCCGCGACTTTAAAACTCCCACAGAGCCCAAAATATTTAGAATTCCAACATCACCTTCATACTTCCTGTATAAACTGTGCTTTCTTAAACCTCACCGTTTCCAGCTGTGAAAGTTTATTTCTTTACAGATGAAATTAGTTGCTAAACAACCTTAAGTCCTCAAACAGAACACTCCGTGAATACCAAACTAAGAATTAACTTTGAATTGGCGTACAGTATCATCAATACTACATTAACGGTATTATTAACTTGAAATATTATTTATTAAATTGAGAGATGTGATTCTGGTGCAAGAAACAGACCACTGCTGGTCTGATTACAAAAGGTAAAAACACTCCTAAACATTCCTTTACAAGATCCTACTGGGATCTTTCGTGTCCAGTTTTTGTGTTTATCCTCTCCTGCAAAAAGCTCTGGCTGACCTACTGCCCCAAAGTACTGCTTTACAGTAGCCAGAAGACAGAAAGTGTCCCACAAGGCGCTCCGGTGCTTTTTAATAGGATTTGCATGACACCTTGCGAAGCTCTGGGCTCTGCTAACGAGGCCCTTGCGCTTGCAGCCGTCCCAGCCACACTGGTCTCCGGCCCCCACACAAACAGGGACTTCACATTCGCCCCTAAATCGCTTCCCACGTCCAGCTGGAGGCAGCCCACACCTCCCCGCCCCACGAGCGCCCCTCTCAAGAGAAATCTTTGGTCTCAGAGAGAAAGCTCGCAGGGCCCCACCCAACAGGTGGGCAGGAGGGAGCCTCGGGCAGCCGGCCGGGCAGCGAGCCCAGGCCAGGCCGCGCACGGGGCGGGAGGGGAGCGAGGCCGCGGCCTGACGCTCTCCCAGTCCCTTCCGGCCGCGAGAGCCGCCCTCCCCCGCCACCTCCAAGGGGCCCGCGCCCGCTGACCTTACGACGGACGCCACTCGCTGCCATGAGCCGAAACCGGGCTAACCTAGCTGAAGATGCTACTCCCACCGCCACAGCGTTCACGAAGCACCCGCCACCAGCACCGCGGCCGCCTGGACTACCACACGCCGCGCATGCGTCGGAGTCTCCGCGCTGAGGAGTCACGTGGTTCCCGGCGCGCAGGCCTCGCCCCCGCCGCCCGCGCGCGCAAGGGCGTCTGGGGCCTCGCACTCCCTGACCTGACCGGCGTGCAGAGGCGCGGCTCGGAAAGTGAGTTGTCCTTACTCTTTTTCAGCAAATTTTCTAAGGTTTTCCGAATGGCCCAGGCTTTATCCATGATAACTTACCTGAAAATAGGCAAAAATTTACCTTGAACCTCCAAATGTCAGTGTGGTTGTGGACTGTGACCACACTTAGGTTTCCTGGAGGCGGAACAGCCCGGGACTGAGGGGTTGCGGGAACCGACTGCTGGAGCAGTATTTGTAACACTGTCTTCTGGACAAGGGGAAACACCTTTGTGTCGACAGTCTTAGCGGCCCAGTTGCTCCCCGTCCCCTACTTTTAAAAGTATATATTTTTTTCTTTAAAATCTGGCCTCTCATTAAGATTTGTGCCTGTGTTCAGTCATCGCTTACCAGGCAGCTTGTTCCGGATTCAGTAAAGTCAAACTGGGCTCCAGCTTCCTTCTCTGGAATGGGTCTCAAGAGATGTTTCCGGGCCCCAGCCCGACTAACCCTCAGTCCTTTCAGCAGTACCTTGAGGTCTAGATGTCAGAATCTGTCTCACTTTCCGCCTTTCGCTTCATCAGATTTCACTTCCTTCCAGCTTTCCCTTTCTGTTTGCCTCCTCTACTCTTCAGGCTAGCTTTTTGGGGTTCTCTGACGATGCAGCCTTGCTTTAAAAGGTTTAATCAGCAACTGTTAAATGTTTGCTCTGGGGAGGAGCGGCCCTTCGGGGGTGTGGCACGCTGAAGCGACAGGCCTGAGTCCAGTCGAGTGGCCCGCAGGCATTGTCGCTTAGTGGCTTTGTCTGGCACAGGCGTCACTCCATTTCTGTTTCCTTCAGTCTTTTCCTAAAATGGCCTCAAATTCTTCATCAGTAGATAAGATTATTCCTGCGATCCCATCATCCCCAGTACCCATTTTGTAAAATTCCTCCTGTTCCTTCCACTTCATTTACCGGAGATTCGTTGTTTCTCTTACCTTGTTTTCTACATCTTTCTTTTCACACCAGTGCTTTTGTTCTCGCTCTCCTGCTTAAATACTTACACTGCTTTCCTTCACTATTTATAAGAAAAATCTAAACCCCATAGCGTGGAATGTGCAGTCTTCCATAATCACACCAGCCACCTCATGGTTTCTGCCTCCCTCAACTCCTAAGAACTTGTGTCCTAGACCATTCAGGTTCCTTTCCTTCTGCCTAGAATATGTTTCTTATCAGTGAAAACTGAGCCTTCCTTGACTTTAACAGAAATTGTGTATCACAATTCTAAACTTTGGGAAGAAAAAAAATCCAATTCTGTGGTTTAAGATATGCTGAGATCTATAAGTATTTATAGTCAAGCAATGTCAGATACAGAGAACAAAGAGACAGATGGGAAAACGTATTATTGCCTCTTTAGATCAACTATCTGTCCTTCTCCCACATGCTCTATTTCCTGGAGACTGACCTTTAAAGACTACATCAATAGATCTCCTTGGTCCTTTGTTTCTGGTTGGGTCTGGTCAAGATTGCTGACAGAATGCAAGAGAGGCTTGAGGGCATTTATTCCCCCAGTTGTCTTTATGTCTCCTTCCTGCACATAGGACTCGTGGCTTGCTTTATTTGTTTGTTTGTGACAGGGTCTCACTCTGTAGTTCAGGCTGGCCTCAAACTCAGGGATCCTCCTGCCTCAGCCTTCCAAATCCTGAGATTGCAAGCATGTGCCACTGCACCCAACACAAGAATCTCAGCTCTTTTCAAGGCGACCCTCTCCCTCCAAATCACTTATTTCTTCCAGAGCCCAGATTTCCCTAAAGTTTAGGCCTAAACTCTACCTTTGTAAATAGTCCCGTATCAACCATTTTTCAAATCCTGATACCGTTACTCCAACTCCTTTCCTTCTGAAATCCTAACTGATGAGAGCAAGATATTTCTTGGAATACCCAGGGTTAAACACAAATTCTTTCTGAGTTATTCTCTTCAAAATGTAGCATGCAGGACTGGGGATTTAGTTCAGTGATTAGAGTGCTTGCCTCACAACCACAAGGCCCTGAGTTTGATCTCCAGCACCAAAAAAAAAGTAGCATGCAATGAAAAGTGTGTTAAATACCAAATAGCTCATTTAATTTACATAATATGTTTGCTCTAGGGAATTAAATTTCTTCACTTACATTATAAATAAATCCATCACTAATAAATTGTGGTGGTTCTTCTATTAGAAACAGTCAGATTTCTGTATTTAATGTTTCTTCTGCTGATAAGAGAAGCAAAATTAAAACATTAAAGTGGCTCCAGGAAATTGAAATCCAACTGCAAACTGAATCTCATCTCCTCTTTACTATTACTTGATCTTTTTTTTTTTTTGGAGGTGGGGATCGAACCCGGGGCCTCATGCTTGCAAGGCAAGCACTCTAACCACTGAGCTAAACCCCCAACCCCACTATTACTTGATCTTTAAGATTTAGTTCAAACAGTTTCTCCTCAGCTTAATCTTCTTGAGAGTCACTTATTTGGATCCCATTCCGCTCCTAATTCTGGGTAATTAATTAAGTTATATAGTAAGTTGTACCATGTTTTCACAGCTACAGATCTGTCTAAAGAAATATTTGCACTTTAATGTCTAATCTTTTTCTTTTTCCATTTCCTTATTACTGGTTTTTGTCTTCTCTTGTCACAGGGTTATGGAATTACCTGCAACTGATCTCAAATTGAGCAAGTCTCAAGATTTCTGCTAGGAAAAAGAATTATTTTGGGCTACATGGCTGAATTTGAGGCACACTTCCTTCTCACTACTGATATAGGGGAAAAAAATATAACTCCCAATCTGCTAGATGTCAGTTACGCTGAGTTCGTGTTCCCCGAAGTCAAAGAATGAATTCTAAGGAACAAAGGAGGTTAAGAGTATGAAATTTATTGATAGAAAGAGAGCTCCTGAGAGACAGGAGGGGACCCGAGTGAGTTGCCAATGAGCTCACTTTTCAGGGTAAATTTTATAGAGCAAAATCATGAGGCAGGTACAATATGTGTCAAAATGATGATTAACCAGTAATAGTGTAGTAGCTTAAGTAACATTGATCCAATGGAGAAGAAGGTCACATAGCAAATGAACATGGAAAGAATAAAGACATTCCAGGATGGGGTGGATCTGGAGGTCTTGGTTGCCCACCTGGGTGACCTAGGCTTTATCAGATCAGATGAGTGTGATCTTCACTTCATTGTTTATCCTTCAGCCTAATTTTGAGTCCTGACCTTCAATGGATGTGCCTCCAGCCATAGTTGTAGTGTATTCTCTTGTGTACTGACTCCATTGAAGGCCCAGCCCTGTCTGACTGCCTATAATATTTCTACCTCACTTTGCTGTCTATAATACTATGGCCTAAGATTTTCAGGTTCTTCTGTGGATCCTGAAGGAAAAAAGAGGGGCTGAGAAAGAAGAGGGGGATCAGAATGAGGGATTAACTTCAGCAGAAATTTCATGACCAATTACCAGTGTCCACAGTGTGGGTTCTGGCCATGAGCTCCAGCAATGCAAGCTTAAAACAGTAGAGGGGCTCAGTGACCCGATCCTTGGAATAGTCCAGTGCATCTGCAGATGCTGAGACCAAGAAGAATCTGTAGAACTAAGGACTTCTTTTCTTCCCTGGTATCGGTGGCACAGTGATCCTTCTCACATATTCAGATATCTTGGAAGAGAAAAGGATGAAATATGAAAAGTGATCCAGAAACTGAATGACCCACAAATTAATAATATTAGAAGTGAAAGCTGGATTGCCACTATAGCACCATATTTTTGCCAGGCAATCCCACCACTGTTCAGGTTTGTGTGTGTGTGTGTGTGTGTGTGTGTGTGTGTTCAGTATTTTTTTCAGGGTTTGGTTTTGTTGTTGTTGTTGGCAGGCTGGCCTTGAACTCACTGTGTAGCCTAGGCTGGCTTCAAATTCACAGTGATCCTCCTGTGTCAGCCTCCCAAGTGCTGGGATTACAGGCTTGTGCCATCACACCTGGCCAAGGTATTGTTTTTATCCCTTTTGGGAGAAATTGTTTAATTAGA
>PVJO010027228.1:0-19971 GCA_004026905.1 Hystrix cristata | reverse complement strand
TGAGACAAGGTCTTGCTATAGTTCACACTGGCCTTGGACTCACTATGTAGCCCAGGCTGGTCTTGAACTGGTGGTAATACTCCTCCCTCAGCTTCCCAAGTGCTGGGATTATAGGTGTGCACCTTGCTCCACTGCTTCTTCTCTTTTTTTGTTTTGTTTTGTTTTGTTTTTGGTACAGTGGATTGAGCCCAGAGCCTTTACACTGAGCTACATCCCCTGCCCTTTTCATTTTATTTTTTTATATCGAGATAGCATCTTGCTAAATTGTTAAGTTGTCCATGGTGGGCTTGAATTTGTGATCCTCCTGCCTCAGCCTCTCAGAGTGCTGGGTTTAGAGTGTGCCACCATGCCCAACCCAGAAACTTCTTCAATTACTTTCTCCCAACCACTGGTCACTGGTTCATAAGAATGGAGCCAAAATGTACAACCTTTTATGAAACATGTGTGTTTCATGTGGACACCATCCACAGAAAGCAGCAACTGGAAGCAGGTCCACTGCTATAAACAAATGGCTTGATTCTTTACAAAGCTTTCAGCGCACGCATTATTAGCTGCCTTTTAAGGCCTCACAAGTGAGCCAGTTTCTTATTTTATCTTCAAGTTACAATTTTCGGATTCACTCCTTGACAGTTCTTAATGATAATTTCTGTTTCTTTTTTTGGCTAATGAAATAAGCAAGAGAAGGGAAATGAATGCAGTGCCAGTCAGCCTGTTTTGCAATATTCGAGTTTCTAAGTTTATTTTTGCAGGTGTATGTGGAATTTCAGTGCTTTCTGCGGCAGCTGGTGAGCCAAGAGTTAAAGCGCAGGGTGGAGTGTTCTTAGAAATGCTACAGCAATTGCTTTGCCATTCTTTAGCTTTTATCTTATTTTCATTTAACATTACTGAAATTAAATGCTAACTTTCCAAATTAAAGTCTCAGGTATGCTTTTAGTTGGGGGGGTAATAGGTTTATATTTGCTCATAGATGTGTTTTATAGGTTATTTTTAAGCACTCCTGGGGCATTTTTAGAGCACTTTTAAATCTTTAATTAATCCACATCTTTGTGGTGGGTCAATGATATTGTGGATGAGAAACACAGAACAGAATGATTATGTGGCTAGCCAATCATTGTGCAGTATAACCAAGAAAGGAGGCGTACAGGATTCATTCCAGCCTTCAGTTGAGGATATACTTTCTGCTGACCCGCAACTTGCTGCAAATCTGTGCAACATACATTATCTGCTGCTTTGGTGGTCACTGTATACGGATGATGATTTCTATCAATTTGAGTTTGTTTGAATATATTGGAAGCTAGTTTATTCTCTGCTGCTTTTGACAGGAAAGAAATAGCCTTTGAAATAACAGCTTGGATTTAAGTCCCTTTATATAATACCGAGTTTTATTTCTCACTAGAACACAGTGTTAATTAAGACATCATTGAAGAATTAAAAGTCCTACCAATTCGCAAGAAGAATCAGTGCTGTTTTCTTTCTTTTGTAACTAACGGTTATATTGGTCTTCCTGGAAGGAAAGCCAACACTTAGGTTTTTGTTTGGTTGGTTTTTTGTTTGCTGATTAGTTTGATAACAGGATTAGAGGACGGGGGTACAGTTTGAGAACAGACTCTGTTTTTCCTGCCTTTTCTTATGCATTTTGATTTGAGACCCCTTTCTCATGGAAGGTATGTAAAGGATCAAATTGATTTAAAATTGGGTATTTTGGCTCTTAGGGTCCATATTTACTCAGGTAGCTCATTGTTCTTACATCACCACTCAGAATACACCTTTACACTGTGTAGTATGCTGAGTTGCCGCTACAAGCAACGGATGAGAAGGCCATCACATGATTAAGAAACATCGTGCTACTGACCTAGGAAAGAGGAATCTAGTGTTCATTAAATATTTCCACTTTGGCCCGGTTGGTATTATGTTCATTGACTAAGCAGTACAAATTGTAGCAGTGTTTTAAAGAATATCCTGTGTTACCATTTCATCTGAAACACACTCTCTTATTCCCCAGATTTCGCCGCCAGCTTTCTGAACCCTGTAATTCCTTTCCTCCTTTGCCGACAATGCCAAGGGAAGGACGTCCTATGTACCAACGCCAGATGTCTGAGCCAAACATCCCCTTCCCACCACAAGGCTTTAAGCAGGAGTACCACGACCCAGTATATGAACACAACACCATGGTTGGTGGGGCGGCCAGCCAAAGCTTCCCCCCACCTCTGATGATAAAACAGGAACCCAGAGACTTTGCGTATGACTCAGGTAGGCCCGTGCTTCGATTTAATGACATCAAACATCTCTCCCCCTTCCGTGTCAATTCGCTTAGTGTTGTCTGGTTGGGTGGCTCATGACCATTTTTTTTTTAAAGTGGGATCCTTCTGATTTTTAGCTCTTATTTGAAACTTTCTTTAGATGTGAAGGGTTGGACTATGAAACCATTTTGACATGAGCCCATGTCTGGAAATGAGACCAGTTGAATGAAAAGTACAATTTATAAAATTATGCACTTATATGCGAACTTGTAGTCCAAGAGGGCTAAGAGCACATTAGGAAATATTTCATAAGTGGTTGTTAGGTTTTTCTTGGTTCAATGCTTTTTCTAGTTTTTCTACTACAGGGCTATTTAAAAGCAATGTTTACATAAAATAATATTCCTCTGTATTCCTTAAAATAAATTATTAGTGACCAAGATTCCAAGGGTGTGTAAATAAGAATTCTCACGTATTAGGACAGAAATAGCAAGACACAGACACATGGTTCCTTCATTCAGCTCAGCTTTGGCTCCTTGAGCTAGACAGGACTGCACAGTGTGGTCTGTCAAGTAGAGAGAGGGGCTTCCCGAAAGTGAGAAGGGCTTAAAATTGATTCCAAATGTTACCACCAGTTTGCCAACATTTAATTTTAAGACTTTAGAAAAATTACTAAACTCATCTCCTTTGAATTTTCCTGCTATAATCTGGGAAATCAGGACATCTGCTTTTCACACCTCTTAGGTATTTTGAAAAAAAAAAATGTATGGAAGAAAAGCTAATGTTCATGAGAAGGGTACCCTTTACCCCTAATTATTATCATTATTGTAACCACGGGCAACAGATGGTCATGGACATGGAGATGTTTGAGAAAAGTGTTATTTCCTTTTGTCTGGATGCATAAGTATGGGCGTTCTTTATGAAGGAACTGTGATTCTGCAAAACTACAAATGGAGCCCTACGATGTAGAGTCTCTTGCCCACCATCCTTTGTACCCTTCCTCAACTGGGCAAGAAATTCAAAGAACTAAGGGAACTCACACCTGTGAAAACACACTAGCGCACAAGACCCACAGCCCAGCGGGGCCTGAGGCCGCTCCCAAAGCCTGAGTAGGTTCATCCTAGACCTCGTTTTCTGCGGGTGGAGCACACTGCTGCTGTTTGTCCCCCAGGCATGAGTGGTGGCCAAGAGGCAGCTGTGTGTGAGAGGGTGAGGGTGAGCTTGGATATATCCTTGTGTTCATGTGCGAGGTCTCATTGTGTGCACAACGCTGGGTTGAGAAATGGGGAGTGATTTGAATGAAGCCCGCACCTGGCTCTCTACACACCATTCTACTCCAGGGTTAATCTTAAGAGATTTCCTTCAATGCTAAATTTGACCTGCCTTTCTGAGTTGTCATCATGATATATTTTCAAAAATGGAGAGAAGGGAATATATTTATCAGTTCATTTGGCTGATTTATAATTAAAACATTTTAAACATATGGTATAAGGGCCTTTATTTCAATTCTTGCCCGGTCTGTAATTTGGGGACTATCTTGAACTGTCTTATAGTGGTTTCATTTTAGAACTTTTTTCTATCTGTCCATTGAGGTCCATATTAAGAAACTGCAATTCAATGGACTTTATTATAGATAGGATGTATTTCTCCCTATATATTTCAAATCCTTTTAACTGACTTATCCTTTTACAAACTATATTTTCATTTGTTGCAGTTTTTTAAATTCATGCATCAGTGTTTCAAGATACACAATACATGGAAATGGTATAAATTAGCCCAAAGTCATTCAAAAGGACTTATACAGCATGACATTTAAAAAGTTTGTGTATTCTAAAAATTTTTATATGTATAATACCAAAAAGTAATGTTGAAACTATTTTCTTTATTGTGTGGTTTGCTTTATGTATATCTCGTATTACATACACAATTGTATGTAGCACGGTATGGAGCATGCACAACTTTTCTTGAGATTTGAATGAAACAGGAGATGTAAGCTGGTGCTGTAAGAGTTAATTGCATTATTTGCAAGCCATTCATATTATGGACTTCAGAGTTGGTCACCATATGACCTTTGAAAGCACAGATCGTCACCCATAAGCTTCAAAAGCACGCTCTAGCATCCTGTTTTAAAGATATGTAAGGAATCTCTTCTAAGTGTGCCATACATCTTGCAAATGCCTCGCAAAACACTTGTTTAATATTTGAGAAGCTATTAATTTATGCAACTTTCTCCCTTCTAATTATATTTTAAACTGCTGAGGTTGTATACCACTTTTGAATCACAATTTCGAAATTGCTAATAGGATTTATTTTTATTTGAATAGCTAAATGGTAAAGATGGAGCTTTTGGATTTGATTTGGAAGAAATGTAGTGACTATTAACATAGACCCATGAAAAATTAATCTGGTTTGAAAGTAGATTTTACTGGCCAAACTACTGCTCTCAAATTGACACCTCTAAATGTCCCATATTGTAATCACCAAGTATGATCTCTAGATACTTTGTTTTGTCTTCATTAGTTCTTTTATCCTTGCTAAGAGACAGTAAATAACCTTTTAGGAGATTGAATTTATTTATAACTGAAGCTCTGATTTATTTCTTTGCCTATTGGTGTTGAACAAACAGCATATTAGGAAATATTTTATAAGCGGTTTAAAAACATTGCAGAAAACATTTTCTAAGTCACTTAACTCAGCATCTATGGTCCAAATGCTACCTTTTCAGAAGGCCTGTAGGACTCTTTATTGCTTAATTCAATACACCATAAATGTTGTGACAATGAAAGATGGCTTGTAAGGGAAAAGGCACCATGATTGTGCCCTAATAAAGTCTGACATTAATTATGACATGGGAAATGGAAGGCCTATTAGTTATAATTATAATTACAGGAATGCAATTTCAACTGCCGAATATTTAAGATAAAAAATTCAAAATATTATGTTAGTAGATAATTTTTTTCAGAGACAAGAAAAAAACTTGGATCAGAAGACAGAGAGAAAATAAGAAATAGTTCTTTTTGTTTTGTTTTGTGTGAAACAGTGTCTCACTATGTAGTTCAGGTTGACCTTGAACTCACTAGGTAGCCCAGGCTGGCCTAAAACTCATGGCTATCTTCCTGCCTCACTCTCCCAAATGCTGGGATTATGGGCATCCCCCACCACATCTGGTAAGAAATAGATACTTGAGATCCAATTTGGTGAAGTAAAGAACCATTTCGGTGAACAAGTACAGTGAGATCATGATTGTGCTGTTATATCCTATTGTCAAGTCCAGTGTAATAGATCTACCCCTGTTGCATCCCTTCTCTTCCAGCCCAACTGCTTCAGAAAGCGGTATATACATTTTTTATATTTGTTGGTTGGCTTTTCCAACTCCAACATGATTTTTTTGTTTCTTGCTTTACAGCCAAATGACCACACAAAAGAGTGAAATTTGTACTGCATGATTTATTTGGAGTGCTTTATGCAAAGTCCCTTATGCACCGTCCCATTTTCATAGAGCCATGGCCATTGCCCATTTCCATGCTCGTGTATTTGGTTTTGAAGGTTTAGAAAGCCAAACAAAACAGATATTTTAGGTGTTTAGAATAACATTTTATTGGAGTTGTATGTGTTGATTTGTTGGTATTGTTTTACTCTGTTTTATTTTATTTTTGATAGCTTAGAGGACTTTTAAGGGGGCTGTGGGCACATGGAACTAAAATTTTGACTTAAAATATCAACACAGAATGTTCTCATATTTTGATTAGATAATTTTGCTCTCAGGAATTTTTGCTACAAAATAGAGATACCCAGTGAATGTTTGAGAGAAAGAGAGTAAAATATTATAAGAATGCATAGAGTGGTAAGATACATTTATAGTTACCAGCAAAAGATATTCTGCAGCCTTTAGAAGTCAATTTACAAGAATACTTAATGAAATGAGACAACGGAGTTAAAAGTAAAGAGTACGACTGCAAAGTAAGAGTCAATGCAGATGTATAGTTTGATGGTGTAATAGGCGATTTGTGTTTTCTCCATGAAGTGCTCTCTATTGCACTGCTTTTCTAATCAGATTGAATGAGTTTTTTTTTTTTTTAAATCTGCCCATTTAGACTTGAAGAATAAAAGTGCCTAAATTAATCATATCATTCCTATGAATGAAAAGAATGCTGAGAAGTGATGACATTACAGCCTTGTGTTACAAACCAAAATGACTTCCGGTCGTAGGCTGTTTTACGTTGTGATCATGTGGCCCCCTGAACCGCTGCTCACTGCCCATCCTGGTACCAGGAGAGAGCATCATACCACACAGCCCTAATCTGGGGAAGGGTCAAAATGCAAAATTTAAAGTACAGCTCCTAATGAATATGTATTCCTCTGACACTATGGTATGGTCGAACCATTGTAAATCAGAGACTGCTTAAGAATAGATATTGGCACCGACTTCTCCAGTGAATTATAGATTTCATATTCAGCCCCTAATAATTATAAGATTGTATTCCGTATATTGTGGTCATCAGACTACACATACTTGATAATGACACCTACACAGCATGTTCACATTTTTCAAACTGTGAAGAATTGTATTTGGAAATAATCGAATTCAGGTCATCCCTTTCACTTATGTTTCTTTGAACCATCTTAAAAAGTGATTCCTAAAACGGTATTCAATATTTCTGAAAACCCTGAGGACAGGATACTAATTAATTAAGAATTAATAATTCAGTGTATGCTCACTGTTCAGGACTTTCATTCTTTTCCATATATACCCACTTATATCTAGTACTTCAAGTTTTGAGATCCAAGACAGGGCCATAGTTTTATTTTCTGCCATTTTATTTGCCAGATATTAGAAATTAAAAGTTAAAAATTAAATTGTCATAATGCTACAGTAGCTAATCCTTTACAGGTTTAAAACCTAAACTGGGGTGTCCCTCTGTCTCCTCTTCCCTTCTCCAGGCCTGGTAATGCTCCTTTGATCAGTTTTTAAGGCTGTTCACAGAGACTGTTGACTGCAACTGTGTTCCCACATGACCTTGAGTCAATGGAAGACAGAAATATTTTCTTTCTTAGAGAGTTAAGACCCAACTTACAGATGGCTGATAAACCACATTATTTACTTAACACTATACAGTGTAGGACTGACTTTTCACAAATCATTCCTGTAACTGCTCATTATGTAGCCCTTTGTCTCTTAAAACTCAGATATTTTTAAGCATTACCATCTTTAGTAATTTGCAGTACAGTGATGATTATAATTTCACGAACTTTGGCTTTTTGTACCTGGTATGTAACACTCCCAAAGGCCAAGTCTTGGCCCTGTTCCGTTACAAAACATCATTTGCTTAAAGCCACATTTTCTCCTATAACATGTCAGCTCTTTTTTTCCCTCCTAAGTCCCAAATTACTGTTTAAAGAAATTCAAGTGGAGAATCACTTGGGAATTTCGAAGAATGAGCTGTTATTGATCCTTCAGAAAATGTTAGCATTTATGTTTCCTAACACCCAAATATATTTTTCTTTACTCAGCCCTGATTTGTGGACTAGTACATTGCTTGCTTAATCTCTGATTTTTTTGTAGGTTCTTCAGTTATGAAAAGGGAGAACCATGTCTTCGTACTTTGTTATTATAATAGAGGTCATGGGTTGACCTCACAATTTGACTTTGCATTTTATTGCTTAGCGTGCCTTTTAGGGGTTTCCTCTTTCATTTCTGAGTGAAAATAGCAAATCTCCCAAACCGCTACTTTGGTCTACTGTATCAGTTTTTCTAAGAAATACTTCACTATCCTCTAAATCTACAGTTACAGTAAGTGGCATTGGCTAGTGATTTGATTTGAGAATTGAGACTACAGTCTGGATTTACTCTTTATACATTAACACAGGTCAAATGGACAGGGACTGCGTTTTAAGTCAGTAATGGAAGCCTGAAGGCTGTCTTAAACCAATCATATCAGTTTTCCCCATGACTGATTGGTCCCTGGGGGCAGAGCCCTGTAAGCATTTCTCTTACGTGAATGGACTCTACAGAGCCTGGTGTTTCATTCATAAAATGGAGACTGAAAGGAAACACACACACACACACACACACACACACACACACACACACACACAGAGTCTGGCTCTCTGGAATGTCCATTTATACAGAGCTAAAGGGTGTAGTGTTCCATCAGCTGCTGCTTTTGCCAGTTGACTGGAAGTAATGATTAATGCTCACTGGTCCTACTCGCATGTAACCCGACACTATTTATGGCTTTGCAGTGTCCCTAATGTATAGTGAACGAGAAGACAACATTCTCAAATCAGAAACATAAACAGGAACTGGTGGGTCTGAATTCCATTCAAATGTGTCATTTCAGCCCCACAGTTTGTCTAACTTGGATTTTACAGGCAGGAAAGGGGGCAGGGAGGGATAAACTGCTTGTTAGTTGTACTAGCTTGGAAAAAGGGAATTTTAAGGGGGTGGAGTATACTTTTATAGAGCATAATTTATAGTCTCTTTTTAAACGAAACAACCAGGACACTTAGAGCCTAGAATTGCTTGCTGCCAGTGGGTGAAATGAACATACAACTGTTTTTATAAGCAGAACCGAGATTTTAAATTAAATGAGACATTTTAAAACTGAATGTTTGGGTATCTGTGTGTTTGTATTGCATGAATATGAACAAAAGAGAAGAAAGTATAATTATTGGAGTGTATGTTTTTAGAATATTGTTACGAACTTTTTTATACTTTAAGATTTTCTGTACTTAAGTGAGTTGACTAGCAGGTAAGAGGACAAAAGAGAGATTTTTATAAAATGTTTTCATCTAGAATATGAACGACTTGAAATAATTTTCAAGGAATTTTTGTCAGATTAAATAGATGCTTATTGTTTTCATTGTGTGTGTGTGGTTCCTATGTAAGGTTTTCTAATACACTCTGGAAAGTTTTACAAGGATAGGTGTAATTCAAAGATAAGTATGAAAAGAATCAAAATGCAAAACAAACTGAAAAAATTACAAGCATTTGTCATTGTGACTTAACTCTTATCTTTAATTTAGAAAAGCATTTTCAAACTCTCCGTTCCACAGACTGTCTTTAGTGGGTGTGTCCCTACAATTTCTGGATTCATCTGTATGTTTTTTATTTACTCTTAACATTAAAAATAGAACCACCATTTATATAACATTGGAAATAATATACTAAATTCTGGGCCTGGCATCTATTTATATTTATGTCCTGTGAAGCATACTTTATAATCTCTCTAGTCTTTGGTTTCCTTAATTACAAAAACAGGCTTGTAAGTAGGCATAATGGCAAACATCTGTAATCTCAGCATTCTGGGAAGCTGAGGCAGGAGCATCACATTTTTCAGCCCAGCCTAGGCAACGTAACGATTTAGTGAGATCCTGCCTCAAAAGAAAAAGTAAAAAAGGCCTGGGGGATATAGCCCAGTTTGAAGGTCCTGAGTTCAATCCCTAGCACAGTTAAAAAAAAAAAAAAAAAAAAAAGAGGAAGGCAGATTGTAACTCACATTTCTTAGTGTTTTTTTGTAAGGATTGAATATGCTTATGTTTTAAAGTTCCTAATATAGTATGTGGTACATATTAAATGTACAATGATAAAGGATTTTTATTGGTGTGGTTTTTTTTATTGACTTCTGCAAATTTCTTCAAAGACTATTAGTCATGTAAATATGATTATTATTTCTAATAATTAAAAATAGACTATTGGGATACAATATATGGTGAATTAAGAGAGAGATTCTTTTTTTTAAGAGAGAGGTTCTTATGCCAAAGCAACCATAGTCTACAGTTAAAGTAAAAAAACTATTGTTATGCTGTTTCAGACATAAAGTTAGTTTAGTTTAGTTTTGTTTTGGCATTGTTCCCCCACTGAAGTACACTCCCAATTCCTCATACTGACCTCCCTACAGGTATCACTCATGCTGAAATCACATATAACCAATTTCCTAAATATCGTAGTGGTCCAAGGAGAGAGGAAACCAAGAGGACAAAGCTGTCATGATACGTTTGTTTCAGATCATGCAGATTCCAGCAGGGGAACATTCAGAATTGAAGCTCAGCTTGTTAAGTCCTTCGGGATTTTTTGTGTGTGTCTATTGTGGCAGCTGATGACATTCTTTCTCGTGTTCACTTTAAAACCTCTGTCAGTTGACCGAGTACAATACTATCTAATAAGTACTCAGCGTAGAAATTATGCTTATGTTTCCTATGACTTCAGCTTTGTTTTTAACTCCGGTTTTAAAAAAAATCATCACAGGCTTGTAAAACCTGTAAAATTCTGCGCTCAGTAGATCACATACGCTACTCTTGTTTGGATCTGCTCATTATTTGTGTGGGATACTGTCCAAAAACCCCACAATGCTTACAAGAGAAATTTGTGATTTTGTAGGTAAAATTCTATACTGTTATTTGACACTATGCAATCTACGCTTCAAAAATATCTGAATTCAGGGGCCGGGGATTTAGCTCAGTGGTTAGAGTGCTTGCCCCACAAGCATGAGGCCCTGAGTTCGATTCCCGGTACAAAAAAAAAAAAAATCTGAATTCATTTAGCTGCTTAACTTCTTCTCTCCCTCCCTCCGTCCTTCTCTGCCTTTCTTCTTTCCTTCTTTTCTTCGATTTTGAAAGCTTTTGATAGGCATGTGAGAACTAATATAATTATTGCCCTGTCTACAAAGTCTATCAACAATAGAGTTAGAATATCTAGGCTATGGTGGAAGAAGTATCTGTGCAGATTTGACATTATTTGTATTCACAGTTTACTAAAAACCCTAAAGAAAAAGATCCCATGCAAGTGTAAATAAGGTAATACTAAATTCATCACTTCCTTCTTAAAATTTAAGCCATCTCCACCTTTCCTACTTTCTTCATTTGAGAGTTCACTGAGATGTTAGATTCATAAAGTTTTGTGGTTTACAACAAGTAGCTCTCATAAATCATGACTGTTTTGTACTTGTTTCCTTTCTCATGTGAATTTAGATCTAATACTGCGACTTATTTTGTAGTTACTTTTAGATTTCTTTTTTCTATTCTAGAGTGGTATTATGGAATGTAAAAAATCCCTTCCTGTTAGCATCCCTTTTAGGAAACCTTATAAAATACAGCTTTCTTCATTGGCTATACCAAATCTGTTCACATGGCAAATGTAAAAGGAGAGTGGAAGTGTGCAGATCGTTTCTGCATCTGCCTTTAAACGTATCTGTAGAATGCTTGTGTTATTTATGCACTGTAGAAAAGCCCTGCCTTTAAAACATAACCCGTTCAATTACCAGAAAAGGCGCACAAACACACACAGCAGTAAAGTATGAAGTATAAGAGATGGCTGGGGATTTAGCTTAGTGCTTAGAGTGTTTGCCTTGCAAGCATAAGGCCCTGAGTTCGATCGCCACCTCCAAACAACAACAAAAAAAAGAGATGAGCACTTTCACAAGATAGGCAATGTTCATCATTCTTCAATGAGATTGGTGTCATTAGTTTTTGCGATAAGTCAGCATTTCTTTAGATCATAGATAAATTTTTAAAAAATAAAACATGACACATTGAAACACACACACGCACGCGCGCACACATACTTTCTATCAAGTGCGTGACAATTTCAAATGTGTGTTTCACATAACATATTTTGGCTCTGCATATTTAATGTGTCAAGTTTTCTTCCATCATCAATACACAGAGAACAAGTTTACATGGACTTGATTTTGTCCCACCACCTGTATGAGGAGTTAGTAAAGTGTGTAATAATCCATCTTTGCACTGGACATTTATATAGAAGGAAAACCACATTAAAATAAAACATCAAATTTGTACTGGAATTTCTCATTTACTTTAAGACATTTGAAAGCTTCATTAAATTATACACTGATAGGGCTGGGGATTTAGCTTAGTGGTTAGAGTGCTTCTCTTGCAAGCACAAGGCCCTGAGTTCGATCCCCAGCACCAAAAAAAAAAAAAAAAAAAATACACTCATTATTTAACCAGAAGCATCAAATGAAAAAGCCTTGGTTGTTTTCCCCTTATTTAGAATTTATAATATGTAATAATTTCAGTTTTGCACACTGTTTGATAACAAAACAGTTTCAACGATGTTGGTAGAAATGTCTCAGGCAATTGTGGGAAATCTTTTTTCTATGTTCTGGTCTGAAGTAGCTTTTAGAAATTTTAGGCAAATAATGCCCTAAAGGGGAATTTGCATTCTGTACAAGTGGGCAGCGAATATGCAAATCAGAGGAGAGCCCAGCAGAATTACATGCGCAAATTCAAAACTGCACTTTGTGGTTAAACCCTTGGTAAAGCTTCCCAAATCAGTATTATATTTCCCAGCACCACTTGAAAATGCAAGTCAAAAGACAGAGAAAGCAACTCTTTAAAAAAAAAATTATTGTCTTCATGTCTTAATTTAATGAAGACTTTAATAGTGTTACTGAAAGGTGAAGCCTAACTAAACTGGGTAGTTTGGAGTGTTAGTTTACTTTAATTCTTTTTCACTTCGCCTACGTTGATCATTTTACTAAAATGACAGCAGTATTTTGCTGCTTTGAATTTTTGCAGTGTATGAGATCAGCTTTCATCACCATGATCTCGTAAGAAACAAAGTATAGGCCATTTGATTTCTGCAAGCTGATTTGGCCAGTAGTAATATGCCTTTTTGATCCATAAGTTTCTAAGTAAATAAAAATCCATTGTTCTAAATTTATTTTACATAATTCAATTTATAGACTGATTTTAAATGTTTTAAGCCAATGTTATTTAGGAACAAACATCAATGGATAGTATTGTAAAAAATTTTAAAAGCTATAATCCTCCAAATTTAAAAAATATAATGGAGATTCTAGCTTAAAGCTTGTAAATCATATATTTATAATGAAAGTCAGATCATTGTGTTTTAAATATCATAAATTAATAGATTTGTGAAGAACATTTCAGAATAAGCACACTAATATTAAAAGAAATCAGCTATCTGATATGATTTAAGAATAACAAATTAAGCTCAAAAGTAGTTTAGAAATATAAGTATTTCTAGTTTTAAATACTGTGGTCCACTCTGCTGAAATACTTAGGAGGGTGACTTTCATAGATTCTGTTTTTCATAATTATTAAAAATATTAAATTCTTACTGTGTGCGGGTACTGTGAGAAATACTACGTAAGACTTACGTCATATGGTTCCAACCGCTCTTTTAAGGCTATCGGTATTATTATTTCCATTTTACAGATGAGAAGTTGAGAGTTAGAGATGTTAAATCATTAAGGACATATCATACTACTATGAAACATCAGACTGAGATTCAAAATCCGGTAGAATTAGGGACCCTAAAGTTATAATCCCGGGATGCAGACTAGAACACTGTAAGTGTCCCTCCCTCCTGCCGTTTTTGCATGGCTTAACGGACAGCTTAACCCACTTTGTTGAATGTTGTAAATTTTATTCCGTGCAACATCAGAAGTGAATACATATGCGATGCCTCTGTTCCCTGCCACAAAATATTTGTCTTTGAAGTGGCCGTTTAGCTAGTTTGGATCTTCGTTAAGCATTTAGAAAAAGTTAAAATGTAATACCAAGCTTCGTCAGTTGGATTTTTTATTAGATAAGGTAGAAATGAAAGCAGCAGGCAATTTAATTAGCAGTAATTTTTCTGGGCAAGTCATTACTTTGATGAACTTCAGAGCAATGTTTATGGCTCCTAATTAACCATGTTAGTCATTTGATTGAATAATCACTTTGGAAATGTTTCTACAATTTGATTAGAGTCTGACCTACTCTGATAGTCATAAATTAACTGATATCACTTTAGGATAACATGACTTTAGTTACTTTATGGGAATAGGCCTCTTAGCCATATTTTTTCAGCCTTCTCCGAACCAGATAAAGCATACCGATTTTAAGAATAGACAGGATTTAAGCAATTTTAAGTGCTGGATATTAATTTTGTTTACTCTAAGGTATACTAAATAGTTGTAGGAATTGGAAAAAACACAATGATATTTCCATTGTCCCCCTAAATTAACATTCATTGCTTTTTTTTTTTTTTTTTTTTTAAAAAAAGAACACGTGAGGGGCTGGGGGTTTAGCTCGGTGGTTAGAGTGCTTGCCTTGTAAGCACAAGGCCCTGAGTTTGCTCCCTGGCACCAAAACACAAACAAACAAACAAACAAACAAAAAGATCACGTTAGGGCTTTGAAAACATGAAGAATCTATCATTAGCCTTATTATATGTCATCAATTTATTATGAATTTTAAATCAGTATATTTAAATATCATAGATAAGTAGGTATAATTTTATAATGCTACTAAGTAATAAACAACAACAGCAAATAACATACATAGCAATAAACAACAAATCAGTTATTTTGTTTTAAATTTTATTGGTATATTTTAGATATAATGATAACATTCATCATGGGGAATTTGTACCTGTACATGACAGATCTTGCTGCTGCTTTTTTGAAATCAACTATTTTAATAGATGACTACTTGTGCATCAGCTCTTACCTTTGATTTAAATATCTGGTTTTCCGGAAGTTGTGCTGATTTTGTATTGTATTAAGAAACCTTTAAGGTATTCCTGCACTTCCCTTTTTCCTATTTTCTGCACCTCTGGGAAGGAGAGACTACATGTGGTCACACTTATATATAATAGAGTTGAGCCTGTGTGTTTTCCTCTAGAGCTAGCCAGCTGTCTTTACAGCCATGCTCCAGGTGTGCAGCAGTCAGTAAAAGTATTTTGCGGCCGGGTGTCAACATTAGTACCACAAAATGCTTGCCTCTGAGCAGCTGTGGAGCTGATGGCTGTCATTAACATTGTCCCTTCCAGACTCAGGGGCTTTGAGGAGCCTTAGACCTGGCAATAAATCAGAGTAACATTAAAAATTAATTCGAAGAGTCATTGGTTAAAAAGTTGCAATAAAATAGATTGCTAACTATTGACAACCCAAAAAATCAACTGCATCTCTACACTGTTATAAATGCTAATATCAGGAAACGGTTAACTTAGCCTTTTTAGAATCAGAATTCTATGCTATGTAATATTTTATGTAAAGAAGGCATTTTTTGTTAGAATAAAATGTTTGATAATCAGTTTTACAGCATTTTAAACTTGTAAGCTATTCCTTCATACCTTTAAATATTAGTATTATAGATTTCCATTATTTTTGACTCAAACAACATTAGATAAATTGATCTGTAAGAAAAATCTTTCATTTTGATTAATATTCATCACTAGATGAAAACATATGTAGCTTTCATCACCAGGCAAAGTTAAAAACAACCACAATGACTTTAAAAAAAAGTGGAACACACCCAACCAAGGAAGAACTAGCTCTAGGCCAAGTAGATAAGGCTAATAATCTATTATAACAACAGTGTGTAGATGCATAGTTACGAAGAGATAAGGGGCTTTAGATTCCAATTCCCTTAAATGTTTTTATTATCTTTTCAGGAGTCACATGTTCACTACAAGTGGTGAAAAGGAGACCATACTTTTTGTATTAAATAGTACATTTGTCATATGAATTTTAGAAGTTTATTTTTGCACATGTTATTAAGAAACCTTTAGTTATCTACATATGTGGATGACATGAATGACTTGATCACAAGCCTGTAGAACCTTTTGCTTGTTAAAGGGAAGATTTGGCCCAGATTTGTGGGACCCGAAATTTAAAATCCGGGAAAGTCTCTTTAAGAAAAAGAAAATAAAGCTGCCAATCTAAAATTAAGTACAAAGCCTCAGAAGGAACTCTTACGAAAGTTAAGTTTCATTGGCTTCACCATGAATCTATCCATGGCGATGTGAGAAAACCTCCATTTGGGGACTAGAATATACTTTAGGGAACATCTGACCCAAATTCTTATTTTATAGAAATATAGACACAAAAAGATTTGTCATAAGTTATATACCTTAGTTAGCATTAAGATAAGGATTTGAATTTTAATATTTTGTTTACTGTTCCATATTTATTTTCTTTTCCTCATGTTTAAACTGTAAACCCATTCATTAAGGAGCACCAGTATGCCTGGGGCATAAACATTAACCTGATTTACTTTCTCAGTGATCAGATACCTTGGTCATGTGGGCAAGGCTGCACTCATAGAGTGTGTTATCTCTCATTGCTTGGCAAAGTACCTGATGCCCAACGTAAAGAAGGAGAAATTTATTTTTCACTCATGTTTTCAGAAGTTTCAGCCCGTGGCTCTCTGGTTCCATTACCTTCAGGCCTGTGGCGGGGCAGAAACATCATGGCGGAAGGGCCTCAAGGAAGAAAGCTGGTCACTTTCTGTTGGCAGGAAGTAGAGAGAGAGCACCAGAGAAGGAGGGGTCTGGACAAGATACAGTCTTTAAGGTCATACCCCACTATCCGTTCCTTTCAACTAGGTCCTAACACCTCAGTTACCATCACTTCCCAATGATAACATATTAGTGGATTAATCCACCAGTGAATTTAGCACTCTCACGATCCGGTCATCTTCCAAGAGTCCTTTAGCTAACAACCAAGCATCTAGGGTGCGGCCTTCAGGGAACATTTTAGATCCAACCTGTAACATAGGGTAATCAATTGTTAAATTTGTTTTAGATTCACCATGGGTTCTGAATATGACATGTGTTCTTAAAGAAATGAAAAACCAATCATGCCCCTTTCTGGGGAAAATTTAGCAATTAAAGATATTTAACTAGATTTTTAAAAATAATAATTTGTCAATGTTCATGAAATAAACTATTAATAAGTCTTCTGATGATTTTTTTAATGTAATGCCATAGGGTATGTACATTGCAAAATACCTCATATGGTTCTCCTGACAATGCTTTAAAAGATATCAGTATTATTATTCCCATTGTGTGATCCCTGCTAGAAATATTAATTGCATGTCAACTGATTTTCCTCTTGGGGACTTGTGCCAGTATTGTAACTTTTCCATCTATCTGCCCATTAGTAACAACACCCTTTCAGCTCCTCACCAACTTTGACTAATCTTGTTTCTTCTTGCAGAAGTGCCTAGCTGCCACTCCATTTATATGAGGCAAGAAGGCTTCCTGACTCATCCCAGCAGAACAGAAGTTAAGTCTTCTATTTTAAAAATTCTTTGTAAATCATGATACACCTTGGAAAAATTCATTTATGTTCCCATAACCATTATTTTAAAGCTTTTATCTTTTGAAAGTAAGAGGAAGGTTTTATTTCTGGTCCTGAGAGCTTGTATTTGGTTGTTAACGTGAGTCGTGGACATAGAAATAGCTGAAAAGTGGATTTCTGTGGTTTTTTTTTTTTTCCAACAACCACATTCTTTTAAAGTAGAACATGTGCTTTATAGATTAGCCCACCTTCCTGCACTCCACTAAAATGTATCTTCAAGAATATTTAGTTTTGCTTTTAAAGATCTAAGTCATAGTTTTGAAGTAAAACATGCTAGATTTAAAGGTCTTTACCTTTAAATGTCCTAGATTTTATACTTTTTGAACAAATAATTGCAGAGTATGGGATTTCATATTAGAGGGCTAGAAAAGGATTTTTTTTTTTTGGTCATAGATGTTTTTGTGGTAATTGTGATGTTAGAGCTTTGCTCTAACTGATTTTGATGTCAAATAGATATCTTTGCAGTATAGATAAAAATTATTCCATCTAGATATTATCACCACTAAAGGATCTCTACAAAAAATTGCACATAGTTCTTGACTTAAACACTCTCTCTCTCTTCAGTAAAACAGACTTAGAAATATCCTTTTAGGTTAGATCTAATATTGGGTATTTTATATGAATGATATTAATGGAAGTTTGAAGGATAGTATAAGATGATAAATCCAAAATACATGAGACTCCAAGTTTTGCACACTGCAGTGTAATTTTTATTACTGATGCTTTTAATATTATATACTCACCACAGAAACGAATACACTTGAGAAATAAAACTGTAGCTAAACTATATGAAATTTCTTCCTGGTAACTAAAAATGACAAACTGATGAAAATCTACAGTCCAGGATATTTGGGAGAAAAGATGATTATGAAAAGCTGTTCATTTTATTTTGTACTATTTTTCTGTGGACTTAGTTATTTATAGTGAAAAAAGAAGGCAAGTTGATTTCTCTTTTTCATATTAAAGAGGAGAAGTTTCATTTACCTGGGTATTTTTATAAGCAAATAAAAAGGAATCTGCTTCAGAGCATCCGGGTAATAATTCTCCCTTTTCTTCTCCTGTTAAGAACTCTTTTTCCTCTTTTCTATGAGAGTCCTTTTTCGGAAATACATACCAGTAAATCACGATTTTCCTCTCTTCCCACTGAATAACAAAAGTTAGAAGGAACTGAAAAGGGAGATAAAAAAAATTATAAACCTTAGGTTTGCCAATATTTATGTGAGGTCTGTTCTTGGCTTACTAATAGTATAAACAACTAATGTTTACATACCACTGTGTGCTGGGCATCACTCTATATTTTCACACATTAAATCATTTAACCACACAACAACCCTGTAACATGGTAGGTGGTGCACATTCCTATTTTGTGGATGAGGAAACTGAAACAAAGGGGTTAAGGAACATGTCAGGGTCAAAGGGCTGCAGAGTAGCTGAACCATTTTTAGCACAATGTTTGGGTTAATGGATATATTTTAAAGTGCTTGTGTACTTTTTTCCTATCATTAGTAAATATATTTATCCATTCCCCCCACAGGCTGTATGTTTGAAAAGGGTCCCAGGCAGTTTTATGACGACACCTGTGTGGTTCCAGAGAAATTTGATGGTAAGTGTATTCATGGTGTTTCCAGTTTTGGTTTTTGTAAGAGAGAGTGGAATTATCACCCTTTCCTATTTCAAAAATGGTTACCTACTACTTAAAGGTTTCTAGGCACATCATTTATCATGTACTCATTTCCAGCTAAACTTGATCAGGACAAATTCTCCCTTTTCTTCTCCTCTTAAGAACCCTTTTTCTTCTTTTCTATGAGAGTCCTTTTTTTGAGATATAACCAGAGAGCATCATTCTTGCTGAGCTTTGTGAGGAATAAGAGGGGTCCTTCCATTGCCCTGCTGAGCACATGCAGCTTGTTATTCGAGATTTATTGAAAGCTGATCCTGTAATTAACAAAGCAGAGCAGAAAGCATGCTACTGTGAATGCACAGATGACTAATGCAGCCTCCTTTCTTTTATTGTTCATGAAAAGATGCATTATGGAACACAGGAACCACATAACTGCCCATTTAGTTAGTGATTGTTAGTACCTCTTTTTTTTTTTTTTCCCCGAGGAAGATGTACATTACTAATGTAGCATTACTTTGTAATTGCTTAAAAGGGAGTTAGGAAAGCATTGCCTTTTTAAATATCACTCACTGTTTCAAAGAAAAGGTCCCAGATATTTAAAAAGAGCATCAAGTTAGATAGAATCTTCTTTTCTTGACAAGGGTGGCAAAAGTCGGCATTTACAAGGAAGCCTGGGTAAAAAGTGAACAGTTAATTCATTTAGTGGTTCTTCAGAGTGGTCTTCATGTTTCCTGCTTTGATTGTTAAACAGGAAGAGAGCAGGGGCCCTCTGATTAGCTGATTGCACAAACTTTGGGGATCAGGCTATAATGACTTGGAAGCTCTCCGAGTTTTTAATTGTCATTATTTAAACAGCAAAGTACAGGCTCAGATTGCTTTTCAATCTCTAATTAGTTACTTGAAGACTACTCTGTGTTCCCAGGCTTCTTGCTACACTTACACTCTTGTATTTTCAGAACGGTTAGTAAATCTTTGGAAATCTGCTTCTCTCCTCCTT
>PVJO010027227.1:0-19969 GCA_004026905.1 Hystrix cristata | reverse complement strand
GACAGACAGGGTGAATAAATGCTTATCAGTGAGGATTTAGCTGGGCCCTGAACAGCTATCTGTAGTGACCCAAGGAAGCATATTTAATCCACTAATAAGGGATTGGACATCTGTGACCAAGGGCTATCTGAGAACATTAGCCCCGGGAACAGCTCAGAGAAGTTAGTGCATATTGAAATGACTTCAGCATATTTATAGAGCACTTCCTCTGTGTGTCAAAGGGCTGAATTATGCTCCAGAATTAGATTCTTTTCCTCCAGGAGTCTTCATTTGGAACAAGGTTTC
Source organism: Hystrix cristata (assembly GCA_004026905.1). Classification (NCBI taxonomy): domain Eukaryota; kingdom Metazoa; phylum Chordata; class Mammalia; order Rodentia; family Hystricidae; genus Hystrix; species Hystrix cristata. The sequence continues at coordinate 19,684 of PVJO010027227.1, read as the reverse complement.
AAAGTACTTGGATATTATTATTTTCCCCATGTCAACAGCTCCTGACGGTTCATTTATATTTCACAGGGTGATATCTGTGAAGCCCTATTAGGCTTCCCTAAGAGACATTGTTCTTAGTATTTCTTCCCTCTGCTCATCTAATTGACGTATTGTGTTTTGTTCTCTATTATCTTTCAGTGTTTTATGGCACAATGTCCACATTTCTCACGCAGCTGTCCCAAGGTGTTTCATGTGAGCAAAAGGCAAAAATGACTGCTTTTACAGGAGAGTAAAACAGTTTCCCAACTCCTGATTCTGTGCTCATTTCCGTAGCCTGGATTGCTTGACAGAAGGGACTTCAAGTTTGATTTTGATGATGATTTACAAAGCTAAATAAAAACTTGGGAGGACTGGGAACAAATCTATTCTTACCAAGTTAGTGATGGTTCTTACCTGGTAGAAATGCATAAATAGACTATCTATTTTCACATATAACTCAGTGGTGATAATGAAGTTTAAGAAATAGCTATAGAGTTAAATTATTTCAAAATCAATTTCAAAAATTCACCTTTTTAAAATTCAGTTTCTTCATCGTAAGATCATTGAATTTCCAAGCTACAAGAATCCAAGAGATGTGAGCTGATTCATTTTGGCGTCTCCATCAATCCGACATCAAATCAATCAACCAAAGTCTTCCCCGTGGATGATAAAAGTAAAGTAGTAGCGAACCCCGCCTTACAACCTGGAGCCAAGACCAGAGCCTGGGAGTCCAAGAGGGCCAGCCTGAAGCCACACTTTCTTGAGTGGTCTGCAGATTCCAGCAAGGGAGAAATGTGAGTGGGAGGGCTTCGTGGAAGGGGTGGCATTTGATGTTGGCTTTGAAAATTGCCCAACATTTGAAAGTGTAGAAAGAAATCTGGGGAAGATTTGAGGCTCCTGGGTTTATCCAAGTGAGCAGCACAGTTCGAGGGGAAAGTGGAGGGTGGTCACATGTAGGATGGGGCCAACTCTTAATTTTAGGCATCAGGTAGACGAGCACAATAGACAAAGATTGGCAACAGACGGTGTTACTTTAAAACAGGAGCTAAGGAGGAAAACCAGTTCTGTAAATGGCTTACAGAACGCGAGGATCACCCCCAGTACTTCTGAGTGGCTCCTTAATTTCAAGAGCTGAGCTTACTACCGCTCCTTCCTACTCTTCCAACTGCAGAAACCCTCAAGCCCTCTGCATGCTTTCTCAGTCCACTCCCTCAGGTGCATCGGTGACATCCAGGAACATCTGGGTACTCAAGCACTCCCACCGAGGAGCGGCTGAAGTGAGGTTTGGAATGGTGCTTCAGATGTTCACAAACAAGTTCAATGGTGCAGGTCTGAGCTTTTCAAGACACAGAAGTCACCTTCCCAAGGTCTGCAGTGCATATACAGAGATGGCCTTCTCAGTGCCAAAGCCCCTGATGCACCTCGACTCTCTATGCATCTGCTAGAAACAGGAAGACCAGCTGCTCCTTTTTTCTCCATTGTTGCTATCATCTTACCTATATTTCCGGTCTCGTGAAAACTCTGTGCTCATTTTGGTACACGTGGGTGTCAGGCACACAGGCAGGCGTTGCTCATACCTTTGTCTATCCATTGCCACTTGTTAGAGTATCTCAGTCTAATTGTTCAGTTTTTGTAGTTGTTTCTCTAATTGTTTTGTAGCCTCTTTTACAAAGTTCTATCTGTACCTATTTATGGCTATATTCGAAACTGCCACATCTTCTCAGTGAACCAGTCCATCCACATGCAATGAGTTCCTTTATTTAAAAAAATGTTTACCTCTTTGTTGTTCAGTGAGGCTTATAGCTTCATCAGGTGTATATATTACTATTTTATTAGGTTTTCCTAAAGCTTGGATTAGTATTTGTCTGGTATATCTGTCTTAAAAATTTAAAATAATTTTCCTAGCTTTACTGAAGTATAATTGATAAACATGGATTGTTTGTTTCCACAGTGTCCTGTGTGATGTTTGCCCATCTTTTGGGTTCAAGTTTTCTGTGTTCTTATGCCTTATGTCTTTTATTTGGAGAATTTGGGCCAATCTTGTGATCACAGATATGTTCGAATTCATTTCTTCCATACTTTTTTCCTTTTAATTGCCCTAGTTTTTCTACATTTCTCCATTTTGCTCCTGTTTTTCCTAATTTGGAGGGATGGAGGTCTGTTTTATTGTATTTTTTTTTGTCCTATTTTCACCATTACTAAATTGGATTTTATCCTTTCTGTATCTTTTGGTATCGCTAAGAATTTTAGCATGCCTATTTACCTTTAAAAAGTTTAAAGGGTAAACAATATGTCTGCATGTTTTTTAAAATTTTTTTATTTGGTTGTGCAGATTAATGGGTTTCATTTTAGCAGATTTGTACATTCACATAACATACTTTGATTATTTTCACCCCCTGTCACTCCTTGGCCGACCTTCCTAGTTTACATCTTAATCACATTGTAATGTTTTCACTCTGATGACCTTGTCCAGACTACTGTATTATTGTTTCTAACTTCAAAGATTGTTTTTTTTTTTTTTAAAGCACACATCACTAGTTTTAGATTTCTTTATGTGTTATCTTTTCTCCTTACCATTACTTTTCCATCTCAAACTTCTTAGGAATTTTTTTTCTTGTAGTACATCCCTTTAAATACTGCTATTCAATGTGTGGTTCATAGATTAGTCATCGTGTTCAAACTGTTAGTTACTGCTCATAATCCAGTAAAGAGCTTGATCCAGAATGCAGATCAGTTACAGCATTAAGGACTCTGTTTATTGCAGCTGACATGTTTCTCACAGCAAGATTTTTTTATTGAAGGGAACGATCTGTCAGTTACCGACCCTGAGCAAACCCTTCATCCTGTCTTGGAGCTACCTGTGCTTTGAATAGCATGAATTCTGTTAGGATTCAATTCTCTCTGTTTTTGTTGTTGTTATTTTACTAGAAGATTTTATTCTGTTTTCATTCTTGGAAATAGTTTCATTGATAATTATCAACTGAGAAATGCTATTTGCTACTTGCACCGAGAAAATTGCTCTCAGCATAGTTACCATTCATTGCAGACTATCCATGTTTTTCTCTCTGAAAGGTGGATTTTGGCTACATTTTCACTATCTACATGTAGATTTCTTTTGATTTCTCCTGAGCGAGTTTTATTAGGTGTCCTGCATCTGTGGATGGGTTTTTAGTCACTTGCAGAAAATGTCTTTCCATTATCTCTTCAACATCCCTGTTCCATATTCTTTGTTGTTTCTTCTAGATCTTTGATGGGACCAATTTTAGGTTGTCTTCATTAATCCTTTCCATCCCTTTACTGGTATTGCACTTAGTACCTTCTCCAGATCTATCTTCCAAACCAACACTCCTCTCTTGGCACAGTCTGGCATGATGCTTCTTGTTAAGTGCCTAGATAGAAAAATAGGTGATATGTAGATGATAGACAGATGGACAGCTGGCTGGTTTCTGACAGAAGATACGAGCTCTCTGGATCAGAAAGCAACGTTTATTATTCATCAAGCATCTTAGATCCAGATTGGCACAGGGCAATAATATGAAGCCAGACGTTTATGTGCACAGTGTTAAGTCATCATTTCCTTAATGTGCCTCATTTCACGGACTTTTCTGTTGTTTGAAGGGGAGACCCCGTGTCCCTCTGCATCTGGGCAGTATCTTCTCAGTCATGGGAACACTCAGTAGGAAGCCTTCCTGTGCTTCTTTGCCACTCTAGCATCTGAATCTATTTCTCTCAAAGTACACATCAGTTTTTCACTAACTTAACTATCATTCATCTATTTTGCCATGTTTTAAACCTCTGACCTCTGGAGGGCAAGAGATGGCTTTTCATTTCTGCATTCCTAATGCTCATTTTAAAACCTGGCACATAGTAATTCTTGATGCCCACTGCTCATAAGCAAAGAATCATTGCTTGCCAGTTTTCTGGTTTTGATTATTATTTTGTAAGATTATATAGGAAGCCAGGCATGATGGTGCACACCTGTAATTCCAGCACTTGGGAGGTTGAGGCAGGAGGATCTGGGTGAGCTTGGGGCCTGCCTGGATTACAAAGTGAGTCCGGGGCCAGTCTGCCCATTATAGTAAGACCCTGTCTCAAACAAATGAACAAACAAACAAAAAAGACTATACTGGACTCGTGAAACATTAGATGTAGAAGAAAGCCTAGAGAATATCTCTCTTGTGCTCCATAAAATTGTTATATTCAGAGAAGTTTCTAATTGTTTTGGCTCTAGGAACTGATACACTTAGGATATTCAGTCCATCTTCTCTGGCATCTCATTGACCAGTACAAGTTTATGTGTTTAGTAGAAGACTTCATGGGAGGAAGGAAAAATAGACATTTCCTAGCAAGAAAGAAAGGGAAGGAAAATGGCCACTGGGTAAATGAAATAGTTTGCAAATTTATTCATAATTCTTCACCCTCAGAAATAACTCATTTAGACAAGGAAAATATTAGATTTTTTTTCTTTAAATTTTGGATATTTTCCCTGGCTTTGATACCTGACTTCCGTCAGCCATGTCTAAGGTGAAATAGCAACTTTTCTTCACTATTTGAGAGTGCTGTGATTTGCAGAGTTTCATAACCTGTTAGCATCTGCTCATTAATTCAGAACTCCTATGTTCCTGCCGATATTTTACTGCAGAGGTGGAAAAGCGCTAAATGATAATTTGTTCTCTTAATTTTCCTGTGTGTACAAAGTCAAGAAACAAAGAAAGATTCTCAGTGACTATGAAATATCATTATTATTTTATCACCAATAACAGTACAGTATTCCACTAGTGCAACTTCCGAGTAATGCATATAAAAGCAAGATATTGCCTGGCAGCAATGCAAAAGACAAATTCCCATAATGCTATGTGAATTACTTTGCATATAGCCAAATGTAGCCCATTACTGCCTAACAGGTAAATTGCAAAGTTTGTAATTCTAAATCTATCCCACCAGCTTTCTGACTGTGCACTAGATATGGAGGAATTGACTACTGGATATCCAAGCTACTCATGTGCACAAGTGGAAGCGCACTCCGCCTGTACTAAGATTTCAAGGACCACTACTTCAGTATGTGATATCAGGGGCCACTGCCAGAGATTCCTCAGAAAGGAAAATGAAATCTCCCTTGTGATTAAAAGTTATGGATTAAGAGTGTCCTTTTTGGGGTGATAAAAGTATATGAACTTAAATTTTCCCTGATGAGAGTTAAGATATAGCTTCTGCAAGAAGGAACAGGCTAAAGAGTACATAGTCAAATTAAATGCCTAAAATTAAAAAAAGGGAGAAAGAATATATGGAAAAATCACATATTCCTTTTGTTCAATCAGTTACTAAAATTTAGTATCTATTTCAATTATGAGTCTAGGCAGCAACCACAGTTGCATTAGCAAAACCTATGGCTCTGTTGGAATCAGAAGTCATAATATTTTTATATCACTTTGTAGTTGTTGAAAATAGCTTGAAAAGTTTACTCTCAGCATGAGTTTGAAACATAATGGTGATCATACACACCACATTTAGTAGAGTCACATGTTATACCAAAGTTTTCCTTTTTAGAGTTTTGGTTATACAATTTTAATTTAATATTTTCTTTGTAACCCTATGGTTTTCTTTTCTTTTCTTCTTTTTGCTTTTCCAAACTTCATTCTGAGAAGCATCTCCAGACTTAGCCAGTCTGCCAAGGGGTCCGTGTCTCAAAAGAGAGAAGAGTCTCTGCTGGAAAGGTCAAAAAGGGAAAGAAAAAATCAGAATTCTGTTAATAAAGTTCTCCAACCTCATAATTTTGCTCTTGGCAAAAAACAGTGCTCCCATATGAATACACTAATGGGTAATTTAAAAATCAATTTTGGGGTAATGATGGCGAGGTGAGCGCGATTTCCAAACAGAATCTTGTCCAAGCTGCCAGATTTTAGGGGCACATGGAGGCCTCCCCATGCTGGGGAAAGTCACCTTTCCTACATTAGCAAAAGAACCCCCTCTCCCAGCAAGGGAAAATATTTTGGTTGGTATTATTTGAGGCTTATGAGCAAGCACAGAAATTCAGTGGGCAACAAAAAGACCAGCAATGAAGTCTCCTTTTTTGCAATCATTTTCATTTTCCTTTAAAAACAAAAATCGAAAGAAAGGTACGGAGGTAGAGAAACAATCCACTCTTTCATGTTTATAATCACAGCAAATTGCTTAACAAACAATGAATATTTCCCTGCATGAATTTTTAGGGATTTGATGATCTGATCTGGCTTCATGTGCTTGTGATTAAATCAAATATAAAATTTACTATTTTGAGTGCTAATTTTGGGCTAGGCACACAGTTTAATAAATGAGTATTTTTTGAGCACATACTATTTACGAAGTACTTCTCTATATCAAGGGTTGCCAAGATTTTTTTGTAAAGGGCCAGATTGGGTGAACGTTTAAAAAAAACAAAAAAACAAAAAACAAAACTCAATTACAGTAAAAGACACATCACCCAAAACAATGGGATAAGTGTTTTCAAAGTGAGAGTTTTGAGTGTTTTGAGGAGGAGTTAGTGGCTAGGTGTCATTTAATTAATAATCTTTAAAAATTTAAACATTCACTGTGTTTTTGATCGCACCAGTGCCTTAGATTTCGCAAGCCGCATGCCAGTCTCTGTCACAAAGGAGTGCAAGATGAAAGAAGCCATAAGCAAAATTATTGTGAGTGAACTATCACGGTAACATAGACTGGACATGTTTGTGTCTTTTCACAATGTCAGAATTTATCGAATAATAGTAAATCCATGACCTTCATCGGTTTCTGCAGCCTTGGTTCCCTCAGTAGCCAGAGAGCCGGGCAATCAGATTCTGTCATTCCAACCTTAATTATTAAAATCTGCGGCATGGAAGTGACCTGTCACATGTCACACAATCACAGGTTACAGAATGGCTAAGAAAGGGTCATAGTAGCTGCAGGATCAAAGAGGAAGAGCTGAAAACCAAGGCAGACAGACGACAGAGATGTGGAAGTCACCACAGCTGGCTAAGATCATGGACCAGGCACAGCTGCTTCCTGGACTTGTCACAAGTACAGAATTGGTTCAAAGCCTCAGTTCAAGTGGGCTGCATCTACCAGGGAGATTGAGCTGAGAGGAATCTAGGGACAGAGAATCAGAGTTCGTGACACTTCCACCAGTGGTCTGTTGAGATGGCAAGACGGCCGTCACTGGCATTGCCATGTCACACCCCAGGGCTGGGTGACCCTCCTGCTGTGTGGTCCACATCAGGGGTGCAGTGTTCGTTGGTCTGAGGTGTCTGCAAAGTGCATGGGCCTAGTTTTCTCTGATATAAATTAGATATGTCACAAGTCCCTGATTTAGCTTAGTACATTTATAAGTGGCAATTTTTATTACTAAGATTAACAGACTTATGAATTTAAGCCTGAGGATTGTGCTGTGTAGCTGGGAGTTGACTTTGTCCAGCATCTGGGGGTGATCTGCTGGTGCAGACAGGTCACCAGGTAATTCTGCCTCCACATTTGCACAGACAACGGAGTCACCCAGGGTGAAGCTCAGCCTGAAAGCTGCTGTTTTTGTACAACATGGAATAACAAACAGCGGAGCTTGAGCTACTCCACACACACCTGCGCCCCTAAAGGGGGACTATTCAATGACAGCAAGAAGTGGGCTGTATTTAGTTCATGGCTGGGGTCTGCTGACTTCTGCTCTGGACATCAGGGCGGTGGACAGCAGATAAAAATTTCCTGTTCTGGGGGCTCACATTCCAGCAGAAGGGCTGTGCAACGTGGGAAGAAGCAGGTAACTGCATAGCTAACTGCAAGGTGACAGGCAGTGTGGAGAGGGGACCAGGAATCCAGCAGGACAGGCCTGGCCTGGGATAAGCAAGGGAGACCCCAAGGTTTGTGCAAGTGACAGGGAGGTCCTCTTTAGGGTAGAAATATTTAAGGACCGTTCCAAGGAAATGAGGGAGCAAGCCATGTGCCAGAGTACTCTGGTTTCTTAAACTTTTACAGCAGCCACATGGGCTAAACATTAGCACGTCCCTCTGCCAGAAGGAAAAGGAGACTTGGAGAAGTCGATTTGCATGTTGGAATTCTGGTGGCTGTGCCCATTCAGACAGTCGAATTCTAGGATAATCCAAAGGACGTTCTGAAAAACAGACCCCAAGGAAAGATTAGACATGCAAAAAATTGATTAGAAAATTGCTACAAAGTGGGGCGGAATATAGGGCAGCTGGAAGAGGCGTGAGACAACAGCCGAGAGGGTGTAACAGCCCGGAGACCAGATGCAGATGCACATCCATGCCTGGCCCAAGTGGCTGAGACACAAGTCTGATCATCTCTACTTACTGGAAGGAGAACACGCGAAGTAGATAAGTGGCTGCAGAGATGCGCACATTGCCACGCTTCTCTGCGATGGCGACCCCACCTCTCCCCGCTGCACACAGACTGTTTGCTAGTCTGTTAGCTAGCAGTGTTTTTGCAAGCTCCATCCAGTTTTTGCAGGGGGCAACCTGGTGAATTGATCGGAGACACAAAAAGGAGCTCTGTTCAGGTGTTCTTAGGGTCTTTCATGGTGGCACACATCTCTGCCATCTCTTCTAGGATAGGATATGCTTTTTATGACTATCTTTTCAGGGAGCAAGGAGGGACTTCCAGAAGCTTCCACTTGGCTTTTTCCACTGGGATAGTTTCTATCCTACATCCCCGAAACCCAACTTTTGCAAATCCAGAGTTTTCTGAGGGAGTCTGAAAGTCAACATCTTCCAGGGCGCATGTCCCATGGTCTCAGGCCTTGTCTAAGCAGGACATGGACCTTAGCCATCACCAACCATGCTTCCAGTGTTTCTGCAACTTGCAAGTCTACCAGGCAGGTCTTCTGTCTACTCAGCTCTGCTGCCACCCACCTGCTGCAGGAGATGTGAGCCCTTTATAAGTGAGCAGAGGCTCTCTGCCTCCCACTCGGGCATTAACATCTACAACCCTCAGTCTCTTCTTACCCCTCTGCAGGGTGTTAACACAACTTGCCACAACCAATTAACTACTCTCTTTGTGTACATTGTTGCTCTAGAACTAGGAATTATTGAACGTATTTTTTTTTATAGAAACCATTTAACTTTCTAAGAGTGTTATATCTTCTTAGTGAATTCCTAGAATATTCTTTTCCCACTCTAATCAACTTTGTTTTTTTAAATTTTATTTTATTGGTGCATTTTAGATATACATAATGGTAACATTCGTCATAGGGAATTTGTGCTTGTACATGATTTTTCTTCCTGCTTCTTTTTTTCTCATTGTCCTCCTCTCCCTTCAACCCCTCCTTATTTATGAAAGCTTTTTTTTCCCATTTTTCCCTTCTATTCTTTTTTCTCTTGTCCCTCCGTTTCTTTCTCCCTCACCCTCCCTTGTTCCCCTTCACATTTGAACAGTTTTTTCCCTTTCCCAATATAGTACATTTTAGGCCTTATTTATACTTTCCATTTCTCACACCAGAGAAACAATGCAGTATTTAAACACGTGTGTCCCATTTATTTCACTTAAGAGTTTGGTCTCAAGATGCATCCATTTACCTAGAAATGTCTCAAGCTTATCATTCTTTATGGCAGAACAGTACTCCATGTGTCAAATCAACTTTGTAACAGCCCAGAATGTGCAAGTTTTAGAGAACCTACATTTCTTGATATTCAAGTGAATTTCAGATTAAGCACTCGTACACACTCACGCCTTGATTAGGAAAGAGGAGGACGTTAGGGTCAGTTTTAGTAGAAGCAGGGAGTACTCTCCTCGCAGGTAGGACATGGTCATCTTAATGTCATGTCACTGCAGATGACGTCTCTTGTTTGTCACTGAGCTGCATGTGCATTGCTGTCCCTTCACTGTCCCTTCGCTGTCCATGTTCAAGGGGGACTGGATTCTCTGTAGTTTGCTGGTTCCTAGTAGTGAAGCTGGCTCCTTCTCTAGAAGGAATGGGCTGGTGACTCTGTATTCAGCAGGCCAGCCGAGTATGTCAGGGACATACGACAATCTCCCTTAAGGCCAATTCCGAAGGTCTAGAGTCTGTATTCAAAGAAGGAATATGGAGGCTTATTAATGCTCAGATCAAAACACACTTCAGTCGAAAGAAATGGTGTGTCACAGTTTAGAGTCACATTGTCCCCCCAAACTCTCATGTGCTCAGAAGCAGGGCTCTTGGAAAGTGACTGGACCGAAGGGCACCATATTCAAATGGAGGATGAGACTGCTTAGAGCCTCGTCACTGGGGTGTGACCCGGAAGGCGCATCTCCCTCCCTGACTCCTTGCTTCTCTCTGTCTCCTGGCTGCCGTGACGTGGGCAGCTCTCCTCCACAAGCGGCCACCCCACCTTGCCATGTCTGCTGACCAGGGACTGGAACTTCTAAACTTCTGAGCCACAATGAATCTCTCCTCCTTGAAGTTTTGGGTGTCTGGCCTCATGTCCCAGCAATGAGGAATGTGGCAAAGACATGGTATAATTCAGGTAGGATTGGGCATCCGCCTGTTCTTTGAAGATGTGATATGTTTATATTGCTTTGTAAGCTTAGAAAATATTGAAAAAGCATGAAATTAGTCCACAGAACTCCAGGCAGATTTCCTTAGGAAGCACCTGCACCTTAGCAAGAAACATTTTGCTCCCATTAAATGTGCAATCTAGAGAGAATCAGGATATGCTTTGGGGCTGTGACTTTTGGAGCATTTTAATTTCTTTATTCTAGTTGAAAATTTTCTTGGAAAATGAGAGTGCGAAACCCAACTCAGATACCACATACCTTATAGCTTTTGTTTACACAATTCTCTGAGCGATTGGGCTTAATGTGCATTTATTTTGAAGTTGTAGACGCTGTAACCTGTCAAAGCTGCAAGACCACTGTCACGCTTGGTACCATGTTCCAGAAAGACAAGAATAAGCCAAAGACCTCTGGGAAGTGATTTCATCTCAAAGGGCCCCAACATCTTCGCTTCATAATTGATTGCGGAATTCATTTCCATATGTTTAACTTTTTAATTATAACACAGGATCAGGATTTCATTGTTGAAATAGACTAAAGATTTGACACTAAACATGCCACTGGTTCTGCAGGCCATTTGCCAGTGTGTCACTCAACAGCTGGCATCTATTTTCAAGTTTGGAGGGTGGAAAAGACAACTCTTCATCACAAACTGCTGGCTTAGCTATGACATACCCAATATGAATGCTGGAGTGGGGAACAGTGAGGAATATTCGAGGGTATGTGGAAATTAGTTCCCAAGTTTCCAAGCTCAGATTTCTGTGGATCTCACCAACTCTGAGTCTGTAGACAGAGATGCCAGTGAACATAGTTAGAGGAAAACCGGCCCCCTGCAACTGCTGTGATGGCAAGTCAAGGTGCATTACACTGTGGCTTCCATCTGGCAGATCTCTGCTTCATTACATCGGCAGAGTCAGTGGAGGCTGCATGGCGTATTGTTTCAATTATTATTAATAGCCAGTACTAATTGGCAGCCTGCCTCCAAAAGGAATCAACACAAATTTAGAAAAATAGCACAGACTGAAAATAAAACTAAACTGTCTATTATTATCCCAAATTATTAGTTTCCACGTCTGGATATTATGGTTGGCTTCAGTAGCTTTCCACTACTTTGAAATAAGAAGATCCTCGGAGAGGTATGTATAAGATCACCCTATAGGGGACCAAAGACGCATTATGCATGGTCACCACGGAGGGAAGAAATCTCAGATTACAGCGAGACCTGACTATATCAGATGAAGCTCTAAATGCCGTCACAGGAGGCGCAGAGGGGGAGCTGTGTGTGGATCACAGAAAAAGATTGGAATACAGCAAGCAAGCAAACAAACAAGAAAATAGTTCAGTGGGAATCAGAAGACTTGGAGTCTTGCCTGAGACTAAAAAGCTGTGCAGACTTAGACAGGCAACTTTAAACTTTAGAGGTCAAAGAGGTAAACATAATTTCTCTATCCCTGGAAAAGGCAGTATTTATGTATTTTAGGATGAGTCCTAGGACAACACCTATGCATGACTCCATCTTCCTGGGTAGACTTTCTTCTTTTTTTTTTTTTTTTTTGTGGTATCGGGGATCGAACTCAGGGCCTTGTGCTTGCAAGGCAAGCACTCTAATCACTGAGCTAAATCCCCAGCCCCTGGGTAGACTTTCCACAGCATGGAAATGACACAGTGTCTGTCATCTGCCCTTCCGCAGGCCCATGTGGCTCTGCGAAGCGATGTCCTACCAGCAGGGCACATACTTTGCAAAAACAGCCCAGCCATGCAGCCACACCATCATCCACAACACACAGAACAGAATCAAGAAGGTTTCAATTTTTGGGCCCTTCAGTCTTCAGTTTCCCAGAGTCTGCTCGTCTATAAATATGACTCACCACCACAACAGTTGCTAGACCAGATATCACACAACGTGTCATATTAATAAAAACAATAAGCACGCATGCATCATTTTATCTAAATACAGCCTGAAACCAACCTAATTAATTCTAGAGAACGTCTTGCCCCCAGTATTTTATTTTAAAAATGCTATTAGACGTACATAGCAATTTTAATATAAAAGTGTTCCACCAGCTTTGAAAATATCAGATACTATTTCATGCAAATCTTTGAAATCACAATAAAATAGTTACGAAACAGTAATAACTTAGCAGGCTTTCCTCATTAGCTTCAGACTCCACGGTGTTATGCTAAAATATGTCATACAACAAGTCTACTTTCTCCTTATTTGCTTTCCTAGTGTTATGGGTCACAATCATCGTGAGTTTTTCTTGAAATAAACGGCTCCTCCCCTGCCCCTGTCCAAATCCTAACCTCTTTAGTCTCCGAATCTTCTAGGTAGCCTCTTGGTTTGACCGCATTGATCTTTAGAGAGGTTTTGACCAATAAACCCTCTTGGCCCTTCCTCGTTCCATTACAGTATTGTGTTCCTAGATTTTTGTTTGTAAGGTACAGTATGCTGCCTCCAATATTCCTTCTGGGAGTCAGAGTACTGAATGCTTCCATGTTCTCCAAAGGACTTTAGAAGAAAATGCTGATGTAGGAGTTTTAAAAATGTGTCAATTAAATAATCCATAGAAATTTGGGTAAATGAATATATTTCTTTTTTTCATTGCAAGTGCACCCAAATGAAAAGGTTGATTTTTAAAGCACTCAGAAAGAAACATGGTCAATTCCCATTATTCATAATCGTTACACTCTATAAAGACACAGGGAATTAGTGATACTGGATCCGTCTTCCTTATGGAAAATACAGGGTTATGTGTCTGTCAGCCTCTGGTTGCAGCTTTTTTTGTCGATCCTTTATATGTACATTGTATTATATGTGCTCCTGTTTGAAGCAATTTTTTTTTATCAAGAACATGTATTGGTACATTGTATATCTGAAGATCACATTCACCATGGATATTTTGTACCTGTACAGGATAGATCTTGATTTTCCCCCCTCTTCCCCACTCCTCCTTCTGTTCCCCCATCTTTCCTTATTTACAGCAGGTTTATTTACATTTTTCCATTTTTTCCCTTTCTCCTTTCTTTTCCCTTTCCCTTCCTTCTTTTCCCCCTTCTCCCTTTCTAGTTCTCCTCTCTTTTGAATGTTATCTTTCTTTTACATACTACCTATTATACCTCTTTGCCCTTATTTACACTTATGGTTTCTCATATCAGAGAAACAATTTGATGCATACTCATGAGTGTCTGATTTATTTCACTTAAGAGTGTGTTCTCAAGGTGCATCCATTTACTGACAAATGTCTCTAGTTTATCCTTCTTAGGGCAGAGTAGTACTCCATGGTGCTAGAGAAACCACATCTTCTTTAGCCATTCATTAGTTGTTGGGCATTTGGGTTGTTTCCAAGACTTAGCTATTACAAATTGTTTCGCTATGAACATGGTTGTACATAAATTGCTGTGGTATGAAGTTTTTAATTCTTCTGGGAAGATACCAAACAGAGGAATAGCTGGGTCAAATGGAGCCTCTAGTTGTAGTTTTCTGAGGAATCTCCGTACTGATTTCCACAGTGGTTGGACCAGTCTACATTCCCACCAACAATGAAGAAGGGTTCCTTTTTCCCCGCAGCCCCTCCATTTGTTATTGGTTGATTTCTTGATAATAGCTGTTCTTTCTGGAGTGCGATGAAATCTTAGTGTTTTGAATTCCATCTCTCGAATGATCAATGATGTTGAACACTTTTTCATATATTTATTCGCCATTTTTATTTCTTCATCTGAGAAATGTTTATTCATTTCAGATGCCCATTTTTGGATAGAGTCTTTCAATTTGGGGGGTTTGAAGACATAGGAAAAAAAATTTATGAACAGAACCCAGACTGCACAGGAAATAATACAAATAATCTGTGCTTGAGACCACATCCTATTAAAAGGCTTTTGCACAGCAAAAGAAATCACCAATAGAGTGGGACAAAAACCCACAGACTGGGAAAATATTTTTGTCAGCTGTCCCTCAAACAAAGGTCTAACATCTAGCATATATAAAGAACTCAAAAAAATCAAACCCCCCAAATTGGAAGCAAATTTTTTATGTTTTTGACTCACTAACACAGAACTCCTGGCCGAAGCACTGTAACAGCCTGTCAGACGCTTACCCAACACAGGTACGTGTAATTTTGCTGTAAGGTGCTTCACGGCTTTTTGTGCTTAGAAATAGTGGACTCACTTCAGTACTTCACAATCAAATCACTTGCACAGAGCACAGTTTGAGGGCCCTGGCTCTACAGAGACCAGGAATGGGGGCACTTTTTTCCCTTATGAGCAGAAGCACAAACGTCAGGTGTCTACTTGATCCGTCTCAGCTGGGAATGCGTGCGAGGGTGATTCAAAGTTGTCACTCCTGGCCTGTTTGGGAATGGCTGTGGTGCAACCTGGGAATTGATTTGAGGTTACAAATACATTTCAGCAGACAGGCAAATATGCAAATATGGAGTCTGCGAATAAGGAGGACCGACTCGGTATGATGCCACCTGCCTGACTTGTTGCCTAAGATGGGCTTTCTCATTTGCAGCATTTCCTTTGGGACCTATCTATGCCCTTCCAAGGGTATCTTATGAAAAACAGACTCCCGAACAGGAAGTTACTCTCACCTGAGCTGCTCTGTTACGAGCTCTGTGTGCGTTTGTCAATGTCCATCTCTTCATAAAACAAAATTGGACAAGGTTCTACTTGCTTTAATTCTAGGCACATCTGGCTCCCAGTGTTTCAGTTTTTCAATGCTGTTAGATAGCCATTTTATTATGAAGATGTTTCAGATCAAATACTAACTCTGAAGATCTCAGAGGTCATTTCACATGAAGCATTTAAATCATGGTGAAATAGTTCCGAAACAACAATAACAAAGGAGTCTTTTTTTTTCCATTTCTGTTTGTGTTAAATAATATGCATGTTTCTAATACACCTCAATTCAGGTTTAATACAGTGTGATTCCTTCACAAAAGCTGTTTGCTGATTCATGCTTTAGCTCATACGGTGCAAATTTACTGCAAAAACTGAGGCTCATTGCCACAGTGAGGCCTCGGAAACCTGCAGAAAGAATAGAATGGCTGTCAGACTTTTGCTGTGACACCCTTTCCCGGTAGCTGGGTGGTCCTGTATGTCCTACCCGGCTCTGTTCCAAGGCAGGTGATGAATCAGGCAGGTAATCATTCGCCAGCTGTGCGAGGTACCTGGAAACCCGCCTGGTGCCTCCCGTTCAGTTCTGTGGGTGCCTGGCACCTGCGTGCTTCGATGTGGGGAATGGGTCTGAAAAACCCAAGCATCATTCTTCATAAACAAGAGTCACCCTTTGTCTGGTAGACGGAGTCTCTGACACTCATTTCTTTTCCTGTAAGTAACTTTATCTATCTTTGTGAGTCTCCTTATCTGCTTACTGTGCCTTGATCCCAGCATCAAACACCCTGGATCCAGCTACCTCCAAAAAGTCCAACTACGACTGCATGAGGCTTAGGGAGTACATCTAGACACAAGCTGTAACAGTTGGTAGGTCCTGTAAGAAGGACTCTAATTTGCACGTGTACAGTGCTTATGCAAGTGTCTGTAATCTCCAGGGCACACACAGGTGCCGTAGTAGGTGAGCTCTGCTGGAGAAGAGCTCTCGTTTTGTCAGAAAGTAACAGGGATTCTAAAACCACCAGAGGACAGAGCAGAAGAGACAAGAAAGCGAGGGGGATGGACTGACTGAGGATTTAGCTCAGTGGTTAGAGAGCCTGAAAAGCCAGAATGAGGATAATAAACAAAAACATAATGGCTTTGATATTTTAGCAATATTAAATATACTTAGTAGCTCACTTTATATGAAAGAAAAGGACCGTCTATGTTAGTGCTAACAAAACAATTCATTTGGGATTAATACAATTTTAAATCAAATTTAACCTATATTCAAGAAAATCCATATTATATTAATACATTCCTAAACCTATTTTCCTTTTGTTATAAAATTTATCTGACACAAACCATGATGAATCTTTATTGTTTTTAGGCTTTTTAATGTGGAACATAGCATTTAATTCCTCATTATGTAAAGAAAATCTATACCAACCAGATTCAAAAGGGTTGAATATTATTTTAACTCAATAAATGGGTAAAAAGCATTTTTATTAAGTTAAAAAAATTCTTACTCTGTTTTAAAATTTTATTCATCAATACATTAGTCCATGTCTTCATTTCCTCTTAAAATAGGAGAGAAATACAGCTAATTTCCGTTTTAAAAGCATCATAATTTAAGAAGAACATATAAAAAGTAACTGAACTGCATATTAATAAAAGAATTCGAAATAAAATGGAAAGCACTTGGGTGTTTATCACGAGTAAGTTAATGAGAATTAAATTTGGCAGGAGAGTCAGGCAGAACAAGACTGGTGAATTAGGACG
The DNA here is from genome assembly GCA_004026905.1 of Hystrix cristata. Lineage (NCBI taxonomy): Eukaryota > Metazoa > Chordata > Mammalia > Rodentia > Hystricidae > Hystrix > Hystrix cristata. The sequence goes on along the minus strand of PVJO010027227.1, from coordinate 2,803 downwards.
GAGATGATTCCTGTTGCTGCCCTCGCTGTAACCCTGCTGGGGTCATGGCAGGTGGGGCATAAAAATCACTACTCACTCCTTAAAGAACACTGAGTGCTTACTCTATGCCAATCAGTAGATGACAATAGGGTGCCCCACGGAAAAACAGAGGTAGCATCCCAACTCTGTTGCGCTGATATTGCAATTGTTTCTTCCAGACTGGCGTTTTGCTGGAATTATGCACAGTCCCATGGCGATTGCTTCCAGCCTCATGGTTTAAACAGTTTGCAGAATGACCGCTTGCAGGTTTTTATCTTGAGGACGGTAGCCCTCCTCTGAAACCTGGACTTCTGCATCCCACCTTGTGGATGTGCTACAGGCAGCTTGAGTCCAGCCGGACTTGATCTGTCCCTGGCTAGAAACCAAGGCCCACCAGGGCCATGTCATCCTGAAACACTCTCTTTTCCTTTGCCAGGATTCCTGGCAGGAAATTCTTTGGCTCTGTTTAAGAACCCCTGTGCCCCAGTGTTTTCTCCCCACCACCTCCCTTTACCAGATGGCCTGGCTGGAACCCGGAATGGCCCCTCACTGGCCACAGTCTGCCTGTCCTTAAGTCCATATGTGGTCACCAAGGTGCAGTGTTAAGATGTAAGTCATACTGTGTCACTCTTGCTTACCGGTCAACGGGATGTCCAGTAACTTATAGCAGCCCCCGCAGCCCCATACAGCTGACCTTGTCTCCCCCTGCCAAATCCTACTGCCCCTTGTTCTTCTGGACCCTACACACAGCACGCTATGAGTTCAATGGGAACGGATTGATGATATACATTAAATAATTTGTTCTAAACAGATATGTGCATAAAAGGAGGCTTTGTATTGATTGGCTGATGAAAATATTGTGAACAGAGGCTCTTAGCAGTCTAACCCTGCATTGCCTTTAGGAGTACAGCTTATTTTTATATAACTCACTGTTCCTAGGACCTCACAAGATATACTGCCGTGAATGACCGGCGTTAGCAGAAGAGATGTTGGCCTGTGTATAATTTGGAAGAGTAATATATAGCTGCTGGGGGATAAGGTCAAGAGGGCAGAAGGAGACCATAAGTGCATTTGTCTTTTTATTAATGCTCCAATTTTGCAGACTGTCCAGCCCTTTGGACAGTTAGATAAGGCGGAGTTAGATTCAGTTTCTTCTCAGTGGCCTCAGTGATGAGACTGTAGTTGTCTGTATGTGCGATCTATCCTGGTGGCACATTTTGAAGCTGGAATATGATTCTCTCCAGCAACCAACTTGATTAAAAATCCCAAAGGTAAATTATGAACTGGGCCTAGACTTCATTTAAGAACAACTTTCTATGGGACTGATTTTAAAAGTCTGAGTACATATATATAATTTTGAACATAATGTGACTTGTGTTTACATTTTTCTGTGCAGTTGCTTAAAAAGGCAGTTTCTCGGTGAAGACTACCTACTGTGCACCACCCCAATATAGGTCACCTTAGCATCTGAGAAAACAGCAGAAGCAGGAAGGTCCTGCTCCACTGAAGCAGTTTGTAATGTGCTCATTCCAGAGGTGGCCTTCCCAGAGAAACGAAGAGGAGCACGCTCATTTCTCAGGATGAAAAGTCCCAGAGAAGAACCCAAACAGGCTTGCTAATCCCTCCCTGGGGTCTGGTAGCATTCCACCTTACTTTCTTATAGAATTATGCTTCTCCCCACTTAGCCACTTCCCCACCAGACCCACTGAAAAAGTCTATCAGGTACCCCGTTTTGGGGGGATTTTGCTTCTGAGGCCATGGCAGAGAAAACTTAAATGAATTTGTATGTTTTTTTCTTGTTAGTCTGATTTTTGTTGTGGGTCTTCAGTCATGAGCCTAATGAGTAAAGAAAAGATAAATATTTTCATTCCTACATTATGGTTATGTTGTGTAATTTTCACTTCCATCCTTACATTACCGTTATCCTCAGTGTTCCTCAAAGCCTGTGGGTTAAAGTTGGATACCCAGCTGATGGTGCTGTTGGGAGGGAATGGGACCATCGGGAAGCGGAAGGAAGTAGGTCATTGAGGGTGTGACCCAAGGGAGGTACCGGGATCCAGGCCCCTTCTCTTGTCTCTGCTTCCAGGTGAACCGTCTTTCCCCACCATCCATTCTCGCCACCTTGAGGTCCTGTGCTGCCTCAGACTTGAAATGACAGCGGCAACTAACCATGGACTGAAATCTATGAAGCTATGAGCCAAAGTAAACCACTCCACCTTTGAAGTGGATTTTCTCAGGTATCTGTCACAGGGTCAGAAAACTGATGAATGCAATTATGGTACTGGAACCGTATTATCAACTTGCTCATTCAATTAAATTTTGTCTCATAAATACACAAATTATTATGTGCCAATTAAAAATATAGTAAGCCAAAAGACCTGATAATAGTCTGTAACACTATGGATGATCTAATCATTGCTTTTTCTTAAAAGTGTTTGCTTAATTAAAAATTATTTCCAACAAGTGGAAGAGCTTGGGTGCTGTGGGTATCCTACCAGATAATTACCCACTCTTCCCTTCTCTTTTCAATTTTTATTAGAACATGTTTACAGTACATAATGATCACTTTTCTTGTTGGGAGTTGGTACATACACATAACACATCTCAATTCTCTTTTCTTTGTCTCCTTCCTGGCTCTCCCTTTCCCCTTCTCTTGGTCTCCTTCCCTTTTGCAAAAGATCTATCTCCCTACTTTCTATTATCTCTGGTTTTATTTTTCTCTTTATATTCTGGGTTTCTCATACAAGAGAAACTATGTGATATTTAAACTTGTGTGTCTGATTAA